>OV049924.1:280747548-280837077 GCA_920104205.1 Eupeodes latifasciatus
AAGCCGACTGCTAAAAAACAGCCGTTTCGTCAGATCGAAGGCTCCTCTGGCCCTGGTCAGAGCAGCATTTATATGTTTGTCGAAATATAAATACTGATCTAACCAGATACGCAATTCAACGCACTAACCATCATGCCACGGGTACTACTGTTTTGTTTCCATAACATGAATAATTCTATTTGGCAGAATATTTCGAAAGGTTTGTTCGTTTGATTCATCTTTGAATTGCGACTAGTTTTCGACATGTCGTATGTAAAACTTGTTGCGTACGAAAACTTGCGGCTTACGGATAATGTATGCGAAAACTTGAATTTTCGATGCAGATTTTCCCCCAAAACCGATAACTTCGCGAAAACCGGGCTTTGGGTTTGGTGTGAAAAGCCTTTAATGATGCGTGCAGAAATCCATGAAAAACTCCTTCCGAATACTGTTTTGAGCTGCATAAGTTTTGCAGGTTTTTTTCTTTCCTACTATTTACTTTTTCCGCGGTTTGATGTTTTTCTACATATTTTATAGTGTTACAGTGTTGTTTTCGAACAATTTTAAATTTTACCCTCAAAATATGTATCTTGGAACATCAAAGAAACTATTGAAATGCCTTTGATTTCAAATGCTTTAGTATATAATTTAGTAACAAAAATGTTCGTTTAAGCCGAAATTCTGCAAAAAATACGTCTTTTAATAAACGTTTATTAAAATTATGTAATTTTCAAATTAATAGTGAGCTAATAGGCTTTACAACCGATTTAAACTGATTTAAATACAAAGCAACTATGGTAATCACTTCAATGCATGTAAACAAATATGAGTGAATAAAAAGTGTTACTTTTAGTTTTAGTTGTTATCTATCTTATTATTGCAGCAATAGTGTCGTTAAAATTGTTCTTAATTAGTTTATTATAACAGTAGATAAATAGAAACATAAAAAGATAGATACACAGATAGATGGATAGATAGATAGACAGATAGATAGACAGATAATAGATAGATAGGTAGATAGATAGATAGATAGATAGATAGATAGATAGATAGATAGATAGATAGATAGATAGATAGATAGATAGATAGATAGATAGATAGATAGATAGATAGATAGATAGATAGATAGATAGATAGATAGATAGATAGATAGATAGATAGATAGATAGATAGATAGATAGATAGATAGATAGATAGATAGATAGATAGATAGATAGATAGATAGATAGATAGATAGATAGATAGATAGATAGATAGATAGATAGATAGATAGATAGATAGATAGATAGATAGATAGATAGATAGATAGATAGATAGATAGATAGATAGATAGATAGATAGATAGATAGATAGATAGATAGATAGATAGATAGATAGATAGATAGATAGATAGATAGATAGATAGATAGATAGATAGATAGATAGATAGATAGATAGATAGATAGATAGATAGATAGATAGATAGATAGATAGATAGATAGATAGATAGATAGATAGATAGATAGATAGATAGATAGATAGATAGATAGATAGATAGATAGATAGATAGATAGATAGATAGATAGATAGATAGATAGATAGATAGATAGATAGATAGATAGATAGATAGATAGATAGATAGATAGATAGATAGATAGATAGATAGATAGATAGATAGATAGATAGATAGATAGATAGATAGATAGATAGATAGATAGATAGATAGATAGATAGATAGATAGATAGATAGATAGATAGATAGATAGATAGATGGATAGATAGATAGTGTACCTTGACATATCAAATTTATGACTTCTAAAGTGTAACGAAAGTGGTCTTATTGTATACGATTTAGTTTGAACATTATGCGTTGTTTGGCTTGGAACAATTAAAGCTTCAATACTTCCATATTGGCCCTCTATTGTTTGAAATTTCATTTCAAATGAATTAATGTTCTCTTTCAATTTTATTTTTCGTATAAAGTAATTATGCTGTGGATCTGCGACTTCTTTAATAATGAAATGTTCTTCATGTTCGATTTTCATTACGTTTATCATTATGTCACTTTGCAGTATAATTTCCGACATCGGAACTGGTAATTCAATAAAAAGGTTATAGGTTTTATCATGTTTGTCAAGTGTCAGCTGAAAGAAAATAGGAAAAGGAAGGGTGAATACAAATTCCATAAGCAATATATCAATGCTGTTTAAGAAAATTTTCAAATTCCAAAAATATATATTCATTGGAAAACCAGTTTAAGACTTCTGAATTGGAAAATTTTGTACTGTAAATGGGGCTGTCAATGCCAAATCAGGCGGTTTTATGATAGAAACACATATATCAATATATTTGTGTTGATAGCTCGTAAGAAGATGTTGATTTATAATATTGACAAATATAGCATTGGCCCACCACAAGTTGATTTGAAAAAAGAAAACCAAAAATGTAATAATACTGCCTCAGAAATGTGTGAACATAATTAAAAATAATAAGAAAACAAAAATATAAAATAAAAATAAATAAATTGGGTGGCGCAACAGTCCGTTGAGAACTAGGGCCTAGTGACTTACAACTCTCAACCATTCCTGTGTGCGAGTACTGTTGTCAGGGATGGAGGGGACCTACAGTTTTAAGCCGAATCCGAAGGGCAAATTTTGAGAAAGCACTTTTCATGACAAGAATTACTCTTGGAGAATTTGTCAATTCCTCGCAAGAGGCAGTACCCGTGTTTTTTTTTTTTTTTTTTTTTTAGGTGGCACAGGCAGGGATCGAACCCAAGACCTCTGGCATGACAGTCCAACGCACTAACCATCATGCCACGGGTACTACAAAAAAACAAAATATACATATAGAAAATCATTTATGATAAGCATTTTGTATGTAATAATAAAAGTGTGAGTAACTGGTGTAATTTTTCGGCATAATCCTAACAATTTTGGGCCTAAATGACTTAAATAATAATACAAATTAATATAAGTACGGGCTTTCTTATTAACATAACTGATTTTTGATTACACATTTTTCCTGCAACCTGTCTTTCCAAATATGGTTAGTCACAACTAAAGAAAAAATGTTACTAAAACTAGAGACTGACACAATTACAAAAAAAAAAAATAAGTAATAAGTCTGAAGTGAAAAATAATTGTTAATGAAACAGTCTTTCAACATTACTCAAACTATTTATATAAACTTTTACACAGTCATTCTTATGTAATCTTATGTAACAATAAGTGCTTATATTGTAATATTAATACTATTTTCCTTTAATAAAACTTATTACACTTTTTGGTATTTACATTTTTCAAATCACAACAATAAATCTCAATTGATAATCAGCGCAATCACATTTAATCAAATTTAAATCACACTAGCTAAATTACATTTCCACAAGCCAATACGAAAACTAATGCACCCTTTTATAATGAAAAATAAACATTTTGATTTTCCATTGAAATAACACAAGCTGCATCACATAGGTTTCACCATCAGCGGACTAAAGTTTTCGCCAAAGAACACACATGATGTGCGCCCTATTGTACCCAATAGGTTTCAATGTCGGGGTCATTTTGTTGAGCAGATCTTATTTGCTCAATGCTCCATCCACAAATAGGGTCAGCCCTTATCGGTAGAGTGTCTTGTTCTTGTCGCCTGCAATATTTGCTTTCAATTTTACAACGTCTTTGGGATAGCTCGTCGGCATTTGAGTGGAGCTTCGGTGTTGAATGTCGTAATCGTAAGTCTGCAGACTTTCTATTCATCTTGTGACTTTTCTTTCTGGGTTCTTGAAGTTCAACAACCTGTTAAGGGCACCGTGATCGGTTTGCAGAAGAAACTTCTGTCTATAGATGCATGTATTTGTGGAAGTGTTTCGTTGCCTAGATGAATACGAAGAATTTTCTTCTGAAAACACAATAGTTCCTTCCGGTCTTTAAGAGTACTTTGATAAAATAGGCGACAATTTTTTCTTTGCCATTGTGCACTTGTGGCAGAATAGCGATTACCATATTGCTTGCATCAGATTCGATCATATTTCAGTTCTTGAAATTCTTTTTCACACTCACCTAACCATCTAAATTGCTTGTTCTTTTCTGTGATCTGATGTAAACTCTTCGCAATTCCCACAAAGTTTTTAACAAAACGTTTGTAATAAGTAACAAGACCAAAAAAACTTCATAGTTGATGACTGTCCTGAGGTATGGTGGTAATCCTTTCCTTAACTTCACCATTTTCGGCCAATGGCAGAGATCTAGTGGGCCGAAAAAAAAAACATCCCAATAATTTTCCTCATCTACACAACTTCCTTTTAATTAACTTAACTTATCTCGATCTCTTTTTGTAAAACCCATCGAAGAGGTAAGACCTATAAAATAATTTTGACTCTAACCGAGTCCTCACACTGTATTTTTCTTGAAATCTCTACCAAGAATCCGCATTCCCTCATTGATACATACGAGTTGGATGAGTTTCAAAGAGGTTTTAATAAAGTAATTATACAAGCTCATCGCCCATCTTTGTCTTCCGAAACCCCCAAGAATATCAGAATAACATGGGATTAAATTTCCACAACGAATTAAATCATCACATCTTAATCCATCAACAATCAGCACATTTATACAACATTGATGTGCATTCTAGAGGACACAAGCCTCCAAAGGTTTTTCTCAAAACCCACCTCTGTCTATCAACTCCTACTCTCACCTCCCCGCGTTGAACATCGGGTGCCTAGTACCTCAACTGTAGAATGGGAAACTTGTTACGTGCAGCAAACAAGAGAGCGGGGAAAGGTGTTTCCACTTGGCACCTCTCCTTATCCCGACGGGAGCGGAGAAATTCCCGAGATGAAATCAAGGGTGGCGTCTACAGTTCCAGTAAGGTTGAACTACTTAATGAACATCTTATACGAGTAGGACTTCTACGACGTATTCGGAGCTCAGGCCATTAAAGAGTGGTTTATCCAGCTCCACGTGCTTGGAGTTATACTAAGGATTTGGCCCTCCAGGTTGGGGATTGTGCCGTCGGGGTGACTTTCTGGATACGGACGGAATTAACGATGACGCTGCAGGCAGATACAACCACTATTCAAGAAGTGCGATTGGATGGGCCGGGCAAATGCAAACTAAAAGACTGCGATGTTTACTACGGCGACTGCCACCGAGACCAAGAACATCGTCTATTTGGGTGTGGATTTATTGTTGGAACGCATCACAACAATCTATATTCATTAACATAAGCATAATATGCGCGAGTTAGCTTTGCTTACTTATTTTTAGCGGGAGCAATAAAAACACATGACTTCATTTTTGTAAAAGAAAAAAATGTAATGCTTGCTTTCTACAATCAGAATACTTTGATCAAGCTCTTATCTTGCTTAGCGTTAACAGTCAGGATCAGCTTAAAAACTTACAATAAATATAAATTTTATAATAATTAATAATAATAGTATAATAACAACATAAAGGAGAACTTATATAAATTCATAGGGTGTGTTATGAACATAACTTGCCCCCCCCCCCCCCCCAAAAAATGAACTTTTATCGAAACCGAGGTGTTGTCGGCAAAAGGACTCTCGATAGGAGGTTCCATATTTCCTCATATAGTAGGGGTGCTACTATCCTCAAAACATACACTCACTTAGCACATGGTCGGAACATGTCAGTTAGAGTGCTTTTTAAACCTTCCTTCCCTTACCACTGTACAACCCCCAACTTACAGGTGCAGCGGGCTGATCCTTGCAGCAGGAAGGTAAGTGCTCACTGCTCAGGTCATGAAGGTATGGCACGCTTTAGCATAAGCACGTCCTTGCCCGTCGGAATGGGGGGGGTTTTGCCTTTGTAACGCTGAACGTTTGTTACGTATTTACATTCCGGGGTAGATATTAAACGATTAGATCGGGTTCAAAAAAAGCAGCCCAAATTCGCCCTGATATGAAAACCGGTTACTCAAAAAACAATTCCCAAGAGGAGAGAGCCTGATGGTATTGCCACTCAGAGGAAAAGCCCACCCACTTATCGTAAAAGATACGACCATGGCACCTTGCGTCACCGCCACCGCCACATCCACCTAAACCTTCACTTCTACATGAACTGCATGCTACCAATCCACCGATGTAGCTTGAACATAATTTCCGAAAAATTAATGAATTCCATGAGAGGATTCAATGAAAGGATTATTTTTCAAAAACTGTATCCAAAAGGATACATTTTGTTCATAACAAAAATTCAATTAAGCGAAAGTATTAAAATAATAATTACAAACTATAAAATACAAAAAACAAAAAAAAAATATTTTGAAAAAGAACAATCTTACAACCAACCAACCGTGCGTCGATAATAATAATATAAGTAGGTATATCTAACCATAAGTAGTTATTGTTTTAGTTTTAAGGTATTTTTTTTTTCTTCCACCCAAAATTTCTTCAGGTTAATTTAATTGTTATTTTTTTTTTAATTTAACTTTTAATTAAAAAAATCTAATCAAACAAAAATATTTTCGTAACCGAATTTTAAAAAAATGTATTAATAAAAAGCCGATATTTTCTTTCGATGCAGACTGTAAAAATGTTTAAGTATTGTTTTTGTTTTATGTCTATATATGGGTGATTATACAAAAGTTGGGTAACTCGATGTCATCAACCAATATATACAAAGTCTGATTATATTTTATTGAGATTGCAATTTATTTTAAAACAATGGAAAGACCTTTATTTAGTCACCCAATTTCAGTTCTTCATTTTGAATACAAGTTATTAAAAAAACACAATTAGTTCTTAAAACGTCAGTCCTCTGGCATGTCACAACCCTGAAAAGCAACCATTAAGTGACTGTCTATTAAACATTATCATTGATTTGAGAAAACTTATCAATTTGCTACAATCTGTGATGTATATAGTTAAATACATACTACAACTTTCATAATGCAGTGTTCTCCACTTTATTTAAAAAAATAAGAAATTTTTATTATTTTTTTTTTATTCGTCAGTTTCTTGTGTGTTATTTAAATTTAAAATTCGTGCGAAATATCGCCGACTCAACGTCAAATCCCACTTTGAATTTTAATGTTGGTAATAAAGTTAGTTGCGGGTCGCACAATTTGACGGCCACCATAACTGTACCAGAGTTTGGGTTATGTTTGTTGTCTATACACGTGCTTAGCCAGTCAACACGTCAATTTTATGGTGAGTCGTTATTTTTTTGTTAATCTAAAGTTTATTTTGTAGTTTGTTGATATTTGAAATTACAAAAAAAAAAACATTAGTCCAGATTATAACCTCAAATTTCGTCTTTTTCGTCAGTAGTGTGGCGTCAGTTCTGTGTCAGGTAAATTGTTATTGTTCTTCATTTCTTGATCATTAGTACTTTTAAGATGAATATTGTTAGATTTTGTTTGTTGATTACTTTGAAATATTTAGTAAAACTATGTGAAAGTAGTAAAAGATAATTGAATAACGTTACGTTAAATGTCAAAAGTCTGTTTTGAAAACTGATGTAGTATTTTCTACTAGTATTACATATTAATAATTATTTTTAATTGTTACTAAGTGATTTTAAGTGATCATTATTAAATCCTAAGAGATTTTTACTAATTTGTATTAAATTTCAAAACTGTGTATACTCGTCAGTCCTCTGGCAGTCAAATTCTGAAATTTTTAAATATCTTACAATGTACTCAAAAAAGTGACTGGCCCGATTGGGAACAATATATTAATTAGATTAGCTATCATATACACCCGAATTTATAGAAGTTTGATTTAAAAACTATCGTAAACAAAATATCCTCAAAAGTTACCCAACTTCGTCCGCATTAGATAGTTTTTTGGATAGTAGTATGAAAAAACCTGAGCTGTACTTTTTGTATGTACATATGTATGTATGTTTGAATTTTGCCGAGATGGAATGAGGCCCATACTAAGTGTGATTGTCATAGGTTAGGTTAGGTTAGGTTAATACATTTTAAGAGGAAGATAGGTTACTGCAATACATTTGTATATACGACGTTTTTTGTTTTCCTTCCTTGGCCAGAACGTAAAGCAAATAAATAAAAATTAAGTAGAAATTAGTAGACAGACCCAGTGAATTATTTGTTGTACCTACACTACATGGCTCGTGTTTGGCGATGAAAGGTTGAACATGCAAAGTTTAGGTTTAAAATTATTATTTGTGGAACAGTTTGCGTCTAACGTTGAGAGCTTGAGGCACGTGGCGCGAAGCCCGCGTTAATATACGTGTATGATAAGTTTAACATGTTCGACAACTTATTTCATAAGGGTTGCTTTCCCGTAATACTAATTTTATCCAAATATTATTCAAATCTCTGGTAATTTAGGAGTTAGAGCGATCAGATTCTCCGTAAAGTAATTTTTCCCATGGTAATGCGTTGTTTTCCAAAGGTCAAAAGTAACTCATGTCCTTTCTTAAGCCTCAAACTATCTCCTAACCAAATTTTATTTAAATCTGTTCAGTAGTTTAGTCGTAAAAGCGATCGGCCCACCTGAATTTTCCCATGGGAATGCGTCATTTTCCCGGGGTAAAAAGTAGCCTATGTCCTTTCTCGGGTATCAAAATATCTCCATACCAAATTTCATGCAAATTGGTTCAGTAGTTTAGGCGTGAATGAGTAACAGACCGACAGACAGAGTTACTTTCGAATTTATAATATTAGTATGGATGTATTAATGGACTGCAATAAAAAATATCGATTGAACAAGTAGTTGGAAAATATAGCATACACTTAGGCTAAATTAATTGAAGTAATTATAAAAGATTTTGATTTCCGTTTCTCGGATAAAATTACTCTTTTTTTATTGAAATTTTTGCAAAGAAAAATAAAAAAAATAACAAGTAAAAATATAAAATTAATTTAAATATATAATAACCGTCTAGACGCTTCGTAGTTTACCACGAAAGTTCGTATGAAACTAGCCAAGGTATAAACGTTGCATACCCACAGACTTTACTTTCGCTCTTTTTTTGTAGTCACAGTCAGTGTTCCCATAACGGCATTATTAATGCTAGATCTAGCATTATAGAGAAGAGAAAAGCATTATGAAATTTTAAAATAATGCTAAATGCTTTTCTGGCATTATTGTTTTTAAGTTTTGCATTCTTGAATGCCAAAATTGATTTCAAAAGATTGATTTGATTATATCATATTTTGGGAAAAAATAAAAATCATCTTTTTTGTTTTTAAATTACAAACCATTGTGATTTAACCTTAATAACGTCAAATCACGAAGATTCACACATACGCTCAAAAAACTCATGAATTTTTCTAAGCATGGATATGTGAAATAGAAATAAATTAATGTAAACATCTGTTTCATATTGGAATCTGGAAAGTCAATTACCATTCGATTTTCTTTATGCCTTTTTACACGCGTTGTGCCCACAACGTTGTGACGAGAGTTTGATGGCGAGCGAGTAGCTGAGTAAAGGGACGGGATGCTCATGACAAAAATTGAATTTTCTGCTTGGGCAGTACAGTTCCTTTCTCATTTCGTTCCGAATTTCTCATTATTTTATGTTCGTCGATGTGAAAGGTATACTTGTTTTGCTCTTCGGCTTTGCACATATTGTATACACGGTTACCACATTAGTCATCTGTAACCAAATTTGGTCATTAATTTTTCACTTGGTCAAATGGTCATTTTTTATTCCATTTGGTCATATTTTTCGGAAACGACAAAATATGTTCCACAATTTGAGTAACGAAAACGTTCTTTTAACATACTCACTTGGCTAAATAGAAATAACTGTTAAACTCATTTAAGTAACTTTGATATAATGTTCAAGCTTTGTTTTTATATTTCGTCATCTTTATTTGGGTTAATCTAATTTAATTAAGTATGTTAGGGATTTTGTGAGTTTATTTGTACGTAATTAAAAAATAAATGTCATCTGCATAATATGGAAAATATGTTAAACAAAATGTGATTATGTTGGTCATTTTTACCTACCTCTTTAATCCTTCTCTATTTTCCTAAAACTCGCACTGTGTTTAAACTTTAAACATGTTAAGGGTATTAATAACCCCTTGTGTGTCCGTTCATTATAAAAAAAAGTGGTCATTTTTATTTTCAAATTTGGACACAATTTTTTTTTTCAAGTGGCAACCGTAACTGCATGTCGGTCGGCATTATCACCGGCTCAAAATTTCAAACACAAATGTTTCAAGTTTGTCGTTCCACAACACAAAATGGAAAAGGGGTCATGAGTAGTCACAACCTCCAAAACCCGTTTGTTTACATTGTTGTATTTGTAATTTTGACAATTAATCTATGAATAGATGTGAGCAAAAACAAAAAAAAAACGATGCCGTGGGCTACCGGCATTTTGCACAGCAAAAACAAAATGGGGTCGTTAATAAGTTTTTTTCAGGTTTTTCTTTTTACTTTTTTTCGATGAAGAAGTCAGTTTTAAGCTTTAATTTTGCAGTCATTTTGTTGATAGCGAACCAATGTACATTTTTGTCTTCAAAAAAGCATGTTCACCATCAGTTTATTATAATTAATTCACTAATTTACAAAAATAACTACGAAATTCTTCAAATTTCAAAATTAACCTCGGATTTTTGTATTAAAGATGCGTTCGAAGAACCATCAAGTTAAGGGTGCGAGCGCAATTTTTGTATTGAATTCTAATAAATTTTCGTTAATGAACGGCCCAAATATTTTTTTTGCAAATAATTAAAATCTGTATCAATTTAATTAATCCAAATGTATTTATAGTTTGTTTTTAATGATTAAAGCTTGCAACTATTTTTCAATTCCATTTTGATTAATAAATATTATATTTAAAAAAATAGTTATAATCGAAAAATACATTATCCATAACATTCTTTATTGATGGAAACATACATGTATTTGCTATCAAAAAAAACTATGCATCAAAGGAACACCAATGTTTTAAAAAAGTAATCAGAACGAACGAACGAACCTGTTGAATAAATGCAGAGCAAATAAAAAACAAATTTTGACATATATCACAAAATGAAAACGTCTTAAAATCGTTCTGAATTCATGCACAACTCATTCAATAGATCAAGTAATCGACATGAATAGTTTTCAGATATAAAGCAGAGGTTAGTATAGAAAAATATTTTTGAGAAAGCCAATAATATTTTAGGTATGTTCATTAAAGAAATTTTCGCTTCAGCTAACCTTCATCAAGTTTTTAGAAAAAAAAAATTAGCATTAATAGCAGCATTTAGTTGGTATTGTGTGTAACCATATTGCCTATTTCTATTCCTTAAAGATGCTTTACACAAAGCAGCTTATTTTTAAAACATGGTTCCCTCAAATTTTTATTTCAAAATCTAACTACAAACAAAATTCCAACTCTAACATAGTCCCTTAAAAAGAAATTTTCAGGAATATTTCTGCAACAAACAAAACTAAAATTTGGTCTTGCAACTACCGAACTGCTTAAATGATGAAAATACTAATCTAATTGAGGAATCTGAACTAGCTAAAGGTGGCAATGGAACTTCACAAGTATGCTTCTCGTAGCATTGTCTGTACAAAAAAATACGGAGGCACCCACTTATTGTTTCCACCTGAACTTCTAACGTCACCAAAAAAATGCTCTAAGCAAACTACAGCTGAAAAAATTGTCTGTTTTGTTGTTTTACAAAGTATTGAGTTACACTTTTGTCCATTTGCAATAACTATACTTAACCGGTTGCAGCGCATGTTGCGTTCGCAAATTATTTAAGTAAACAAAATAAATAATAATAAAGTAATAAATCATTAAATAATATGTATTTGGTCAATTTTATTTTATTTAATATTGTAGTATTGTGTACTTTACTAATATATTTTGGGAGTCGACAATGAATAAATACTCATTAGGATTTAAATAAATAAATCATTCGAAGTATAGCAGTCAACTGAAAAAGTTGTTTTATTCAGCTATATTATATTGGCGACGAGGAATAAAGAAAATACATACATACATATGTAGATAAATAAGAAGCCATATTCAAGATTGTATATATGTACATATGTATGTAAATTGGTGAAATAAGAACTCAGTAAGAAGGAAATGTTTTAGAGGATCCCGTAGATGCTCTGTAAAAATATGGCAAATGACTTTTTAGGTAAGATGAAAGGAAAATTTAAAGAGAAGTGATTGGTCACAAAAATAAAAAAAAGAAAGGTAATTTCTTTTGTTTAAAAGGAAGCTGTTAAATTTATATGATATGGTCATACATTTGACTTACATATGTAATGAACATAATATTTCTATGTGTGTGCTTATAAAGTGTAGATTAAAATTACGTACAAAGATGCACATATATACATAAATATAGAAATAATGTCAAAAAAAAAAAGAGCTTAAATGCTGAAACGATTGAGTAAACAAAATGTTATATTTGTTTAACCAAACAATGTCGTAACATTGTAATTGTATAGCTTAAATGCTGGTAGCTTAAATGCTGATATACATAGCTTAAATGCTGGTAGCTTAAATGCTGATATACATAGCTTAAATGCTGGTAGCTTAAATGCTGATATACATAGCTTAAATGCTGGTAGCTTAAATGCTGTAATGATTAATTGAGATAAAGAAAGAAGTGAATTACCTTTTTGAAAAGTTCTAAGATAATTTTATTTATGTTTTAGACACTATTTGACCGTTGGGTCTTCAAGTTCGGGTGTTTTATTATTCTCTACATACAGATAACGTTGGAATAGAATGGCAGAAATGGTTGCGTTCTTTCGAAACAATATTGAAGCAATTCGTATACACGATGAAAATTGGAAACATGATTTACTTTTACATTATGCTGGCTCAAAAATACAGATGTTGATCGCTACACTACCAGACCTTTCAGAAAATTTTACTCTTGGACCATTAGCGAATATCGAAAAATATATTCCACATATGACTCAATATGAGAGAACAGTCGATAAATTAAATAAATTTTTACTACCAAAAACAAATACCACTTATGAAAGACATATATTGAGACAAATGAAACAAAAGTCAGATGAAAACATTGACATGTTTACAATTCGGTTACGCATGCAGGCTGATAGATGTGACTTTGGATCAAATTTTTAAGAAAATGTAAAAGATCAAATTATTCAAAATTGCCTGTCAACTACTCTTCGAAGAGATTTTCCCAAACGAGGTGATTCTAGTCTCGAAGAAATTTTACGAGTTGCAAAAGTTTTTGAAACCGTTGCTCAACCAGAAAAATGTTTTGATAAGCGAGAACCACAAATTGATAAAGTTAACAAAATCAGCTCAAAAAATAAATTCCTGGAAAACGAAACAACAAAATCAATCATATACCCACAACATATTGAATGTCATCGACAGTGACGGTGCGTCAATAAGACGTTTTAGACAGTGTCTACCCTTCAGATTTGAAACAATACCGTACTCTCTACAGTACCTAAATACATAACTTTCAAACTGATATGCATGGAAAAAAACAAAAATTTGTACCTAATTATACTAATTCCTATTTTGATTTCATTAAGAATAATATTTCCTTTCCCATAGTACCTACTTCTTGTCATTTTTTGTCTAACCCATTTATATGTGTATCTACAATCTACATTCACACCTATTTCTCTACTTTTATTTATCACTACCTCACATATACCACCATCATGCTATGCTATGATGGATGGCTTGGCTATATATGACTGACTTCTATTAACGAACCTCCCGAACGAACGCCGAATACCGAAAGTACGAATGGCACGACACGAGTAAAGACGAAGTCAGTGTCTTTGTTTCCCATTAAAGTTATATGAAGGGAAAAAGGTTAGCTTATCATTCCCAAAAACTAATTTTATATGGAAGCTAGTAGACATAAGTGAATCTGTCTAATCGCTTGTTTGTTTTGGAAGTAAATTCTTAATTCGAATTTTTCATGAAGAGAACGGTGAACAGCGCAGCACGCAGCGGCAGCCAGCGTTGCCACAATGTTACAAGTGTAACAAAAGTGTTACACTTTTCTTAATTTGTTTGTATTTGTTACTATGTTACTTTTTTTTTCTTTTTGTTACACTTTTTTCTCCAAACTTTTTTTTTCTTTAAAAATTTAATTTGATAAAAAATGATTTAACCAATAGGTGAATACCATTGAATCAATAATGTTTGCAAAACAAATAAAAGATCAATTCTCTTAATTTGCCTAAACATGTTTTATGTAAAACTTAAAATTTGTCTTACTTATAATAATTTATTAACTTATTATTTAATGTATAGTTTTGTACTGAATTTAAAAACTGTGATGAAAAAAACTTATGTTCCTATTAAAAATAAAAAATTGAGTTCAAGAGCATTTTTTGATTTAAATCATTTTTTCAATTTGTTACATTTTTTTCGCTTTTGTTACGTTTTTTAAAAAAATGTGTTACACTTTCGTGAAGCCCAGCGGCAACGCTGGCGGCAGCAGGCAGAGGCAGCTACAGCAGCGTTTTTTTTGTTTTTATTTTCATATTCTCTTTCTCATTCTCATGTTTTCATTCTCATATTGAGCTCTGACAGAAGAGGTTGCGTCTTGCATGTGAATTGAATTATTTTCATTTCATTCTGATATTGAACTCTGACAGGACAGGTTAAGGTTTTAAATTTTTGAGATTGCCTACCTGTATTGCGTAAATCAACACATATTTGTAAAATTGATTTTTCAGGAAATTATGATATTTTTGAGTATTTCTCAAATAATACAAATGTAAAGTTTTCAATGCTACCTATAGAAGATAAGATAACTATTAAAAATAAAATTCAAAAACCAGATCTTCAGTTATCAGAGAAGGATGGTAAAATTGTACGCAAATTTCAAAACAAATGGTATTCAAAATACGATTGGCTTCATGGAAGCCAAAATCTGAACAAAGTATTTTGTTATCCATGCTTTTTGTTTGGGCAGGATTCTCCATTTGGAAAAGAAGGTTGTGGTACAATAAACAATTTTGAATCCAAGGCTAAGAAACATGAAAGTTCTAAAGGACACATTATTAATACCGAAAATTTTAAAACTTTAGGTAGTATTCGAATTGACCACCAGCTAATGAGTGCATGTAAAATGGCTGCAATTCAACACAATCTACAAGTCGATAAGAATAGAGCTATTGTTTTTAGGCTTTTGGATGTGGTCAGTTTTTTGGCTAGACAAGAGATAGCTTTTAGAGGAAATAATGAAAGTGTCGGGTCCCAAAACAGGGGTAATTATCTCGAACTTTTGGAACTTTTGTCCGCTGGAGAAAATCTAATGAAAGACCATCTAGAGTCTTCATCATTATTTAAAGGCACGTTCAACAGCATTCAAATGATTTAATTGATTCGCTAACTATTGCTGTAAGGAATTTTATCCAGAATGAATTAGATTCATGCCAATTTATTTCAATTCAGGCAGATGAAACTACGGATGTGTCCTGTCGTAGTGAACTTTGTGTTATTCTTAGATTTGCTAAAAATAATAAAGTCATTGAGCGTTTTTCTGGTTTTTTTAATGTTTCAAAAGACAAAACAGCGAAGTTCATAGCTAAAATAATAGAGGATGTTCTTGAACAAAACAAAATTAAAGACAAACTGATCAGCCAGACATATGACGGAGCCAGTGTAATGGCTGGGCATAAGGGAGGGGTTCAGGCTCTAATTAAGGAAATATGCCCAAACACAATTTTTGTGCATTGTTGGGCACACCAATTTGGTGCTGCTTTATGGCTCTAAGCACATAAAAGAAATCAAATTATTCTTCTGCAACTTGACTGCATTTCACTCATTTTTTTCTCGCTCCACATCAAGAACGAGTTTGCTAAGGGAAGAAGGGTTTTCTTTGCCCCATCCATCAGAAACAAGATGGAATTACCATTCAAGGGCTGTGCAGACTATAAAAGGTCATACCAATCTGCTTTCTAAGGTATTTTCATTTATCATAGATAGCGACCGTTTTGATAGCGAAACTATTAATGCAGCATTTGGGTTGCAGCGCATTATTAATGATTTTAAATTCGTTTTCAACTTATGTCTTTATGCAAAAATATTTAGTTTGACTGATCATCTTTTTAACTTCAAAATAAAATTTCCTCTAATATAGCTGTATGCACGAAAGAAGTAAACGGCATCATAGAAAGTTTAAAAAGACTGAGAACAGACGAAACAATAAATGAGTGCATTCTTGAAGCAAAGAAAATAATCAAGGAGTTGGAACAAAATGATTCATATGAAATAAGAACTGTGAGGTCACAAAACGAAGTGGTTTCTGTGATGGCATACGAAATTTTGGACTGCACTTTAGTACAACTAGATCTAAGATTCGGTGATCTTAAGGAAATTGTATTCGTAGAATTGTTAGATCAGGACAGATTTGCCAGATATCATAGCAAGTTTCCCAACGGTCCCTACCAAGTTCTGCTTAAAAAATATAAACAATATTTTGATGCAGAAAAGTTAAAAAATGAACTGCAAATTATTTATTCCGACACCTCAAAATACCTTAAAACCTTGGATCTGCTAAACTTTCTAATTGAAAACGGCCTTGAAAATGTTTATTCAGAAACTTTTACTTTACTAAAGTTGTTTTTGACTATTCCAATTTCAACAGCCTCTAGTGAAAGATCTATGAGTGTACTAAAGAGGATAAAAACATATTCAAGGAATAGAATGGCAGATTCAAGACTAACAAGCTTAGCTCTACTTTCAATTGAAAAAGAATTAGTTAAAGAATTAATGGTTTCAACTGACTTCAAAAATAAAGTAGTCGATATTTTCGCAAAACAAAAGACCAGGCGCATTGAATTAATTTATAAGCAAGTTTAGCCATCATTTAAAACTTAATATGAAAGAAACAGAAAGAAAAACAAAAACTTATAAAAAAAACTTTAAAAACTAAAAAAAAAAAAAAACATAAAAAAACAAGTTTAGACGCCACTAACAACTTAATGAATATAAAAAAAAAAAAAACAAAAATAAATTAAAAATAAAAACAGAAAAAAAATAAAACAAAAAAAACCTTCTTCAATACATCTACCGTGACGTGGTTAGAAGGCTTTAAACCAAATGATGTAAGTGCTTAAAATGCGAAATAATGAATCAAAATTTGTGTCTACCCAGTCAAATGGACTGCCGCACGTCACTGGTCATCGATGTGGATATTCCGGTCATATTAAGAATGACGAAAAATGTCCAGCATTTGGAAAACTTTACAATAAATGTAGTGGACGAGACCATTTTCCATGAAATGTCGATCGCGAAAACGAAGTTATCAATTTGGTGGTAAACATACCTCATTGAATACAATGATAAAACCTGATTGCCAACTAGATGATTCCAATGGAAAACATATTGAATAATCAGTGAAGCAAATAACAGAAAAGGACGAATACGTTTTAAATGTAACCACGAAGAATGATAATTGTGAAGTTTAATGAAGAATTGGAGCAAAGTGGGTTTCTCCAATGGTCGTTATACCAAAGGGAGATGATATTCGGCTATTAATCGATATGCGTTGAGCGAACGAAGCCATTGAGCGAGAACATTATCCTCTTCCAACAATAGAAGATTTCTTGCCACACCTTGGAAAAGGAAACATTTTCTCTAAACTTGATGTTAAGAACGCCTTCCACCAGGTTTAATTTTGCATTCTTTATTAATTTTTCTTTTGTATTACTTACATAATGTCTTTAGGAATTGTCCTGCTAAGGTATTTCAATGAAATTATATTTATAAATTATAAGATATTAATAATTAACTTATTTATTGCATCAAATGCCACTCCAGTTGCAATCAAAATATTTGAAATCGAACGATAATAATCAGTTCAAAATGATACAATTCAAGCAGTTAAGATTGCACTTCGCGAAAATAATTGGACTGGAAAAGCATTGCAATTTAAATTTTTTTTTGACTCCCAAAATATATTAGTAAAGTACACAATACTACAATACTTTCTTCTTTTGAAGTTAAATAAATTGTTTCTTGCTGATCGTCGAAGTCTTGGAATTTCTTGAATTTCTTCTACTGCACTTGCCTTTGACATTACACTTGATCCTACATCTATATTTAACTTCTTTAAATGTGAAACATTTCGACGATAAGTTCTGCCTGAATTGTTTGACATAACGACAACTTCACCATCTCTCCTGGATAATACTTTATATGGATCAGGTTCAAAGTTAGACTCTAATTTGTTAGTTTTTGTAATTCTTTTTACAAGGACTTCATCTCCTTTCGGTATACTACTTGCTCTTGGCCGTCTTCGGTTATCTGCATATACTACTTTTCCTTTCTCTTTGTTTTTTTCTGTCTTTGTCAGCGTTCTCCTCAAGTTGTTTTATTCAGCTCAATATAATATACATAGCTGAATAAAACAACTTTTTCAGTCGACTGCTATACTTCGAATATTTATTTATTTCAATGCTAATGAATATTTATTCATTGTAGACACCCTAAAATATATTATTAAAGTACACAATACTACAATACTTTCTTCTTTTGAAGTTTAAAATTTTAGATAAGTGAAAGTCTTGCTGATCCTCGAAGTTTTGGAATTTCTTGAATTTCTTCTACTGCACTTGCCTTTGACATTACACTTGATCCTACATCTGTATTCAACTTCTTTAAATGTGAAACATTTCGTCGATAAGTTCTGCCTGAATTGTTTGACATAACGACAACTTCACCATCTCTCCTCGATAATACTTTATGTGGTTCAGGTTCAAAGTTAGACTCTAATTTGTTAGTTTTTGTCATTCTTTTTACAAGAACTTCATCTCCTTTCTGCATACTACTTTCTCTTGCCCGTCTTCGGTTATCTGCATATACTTTTCCCTTCTCTTTGTTTTCTCTGTCTTTGTCAGCGGCCTCCTCATCAACTTCCATTGGCTGGTGAATACTTGGCAACTTATCTCTAGTAGTATATGCAGATAACCGAAGACGGCCAAGAACGTATTTTTTTTTATTTCAAACAAATTTAAGTATTTTCCGACAGACGAAAGCTTCCCAGGGAAATAATTGTCACAAAAGATCCCGACGTTTGGAAGTCGCTCCCTTTTATAGTGAGACGGAAACTCTAACCGCATCAGTCATTTTGTGCGAGAGAGCGTCTTAAACATGCAATTCCAAGACTGTAGCAATTCCGGAAGCCCATTTTTCCGACCGTATTTTTTGACCAAAACATAAAACTTTTTATGTTAAAAATCATTTATATTTTATTAATAAGTATATGTGATAAATGTTAAATTTTCTGGTCAAAACCAGTGCAAAAAATTCATCCGGAACCACTTCCATGGAAGAATACAATAATTCCTTGCAAATGTATTGGTTCTCATTGAATCAAGATATTGCCATCTCAATTTTACATTTCTCTTAAAGCAAAAGGAGGATTTCAGCCATTTGCTTGCACTGATCGCTCTTCAGTTCGGTTAAACATTTGTTTAGATAGGTACAGTGATGCAATATCGTTTAAGATTACACATTCATTATGTCGCAATTAATTTAATTCAAAATAGTAAGTATACGGTACGTACAAACAATATGATTTCTTTTAATTTAAGCTTTGTTTTTTTTTTCAATTATGATGTGCTTGTATTGCTAGATTAGTAGGTATGTTCTCAATGTTTAAGTTATTTACGGGGTGTATTTTGTAAAGTAAATTTGTTTGTAGATATTTTTTCATTTTTATTTAATTTAGACTCTATGTTTATAATATTTTTTTTGTGAACTTTTCTTTTATTTGTTTGGACAGTTATTTTATTATTTTGAGCAACAATGTGATCGTTAAACCTAAGCGCCAATTCATTCCTTCTATCATCTTTTTCAAAACAAATTTCATTTGGGGTATAATCAGGGGAATCTTTACATGGCTTATGTTGCAATTTTAGAAAACACGTCTGACTTCTTTAACTTCTTTAAAAGAACTGTAATGTATTTCATTTAGAGTAACCAGACAATGTATGTATGTATACTAAGATCGTTATTAAGCAAGTTTAAGTATAAAGTACATAAAAGAGAACCAGTGGGAGATAAAAGAAACAAGGAAATAAGCAAAGTAATTATGTATTCAAAATAGGGTTCACTTATTGAGTATTTAAAACATCAAATAAAAACTAATATTTTAACACTCCCACTTTTATATAGTTTTAAAAGACAAATAATTCATAATGTTTTCAACAATTCAAAAAAAATTAATTAGTATTATTTAAGGCAATAACTCCCATCATAGAACGAAATCTTTGAAATTTATCTTTGGGCAATGGTTTCGTTAAAATATCGGCGACTTGGTTTTGCGTTGGGACATATTCTAACTCGAAACGACCATCTTCAAATTTTTCACGTATAAAGTTAAATCGCACATCTATGTGTTTTGTCCTCTTGTGGAACTTTAATAATAACCTAATAACCACGAGGAGCCGAGATCTGCAGGACACTTCTTCAAATTTTGTAATCTTAATTTGGTGTGCAAGCTATTACAAGTTTATCTAAATCGTTCAGAAGTTGTTGGATCCACACTAGCTCATTGACTGCTTGGCATGCAGCCACAAATTCGGCCTCAGTTGTAGAAAGTGCCACACATTTTTGGCGTTGCGAGGCCCAAGTGATGCAGCTTGATCCGATCAAGAAAATGAGCCCACTGGTTGAGCGCCTTGTTACTACGTCACCAGGATAGTCTACATCACTGAAACAAGAACATTTAAATTTAGCGCTTTTAAAATATATACTGTGATCAGCTGTCCCTTTCAGATAGCGAATTATCCTTTTGAGCATGGTAGCATGATGTGGACTAGGATTATCCAGGAAGCGACTGATACATCCAACTGCAAAGGCTATATCCGGACGTGTAGCTACCATCAGATACATAAGGCTGCCCACTGCTTGTCGAAAAGGAAAATTTATCTTTTCAGAGGACTTTTCTGAAAAGTTACCAACTTCTGATGTGTCTGCTGGAATAGACACAGGTACTGCATCTGACATATTGAATTTCTCAATCAAAGGCTTCACATACTGCGATTGATTTATATGAATAGACCCGTCCCGAAATCTCCTTATCTCCAATCCCAGAAAATGTTTGGCAGGAAACACCTTTATTTCGAAGTTAAGTTTAAGATGCTCACAAAACTTCAAAATTTCATATTTGTCCGTTGACGCAACCAAACCATCATCTATATAAATTGCAAAAATAACCTTTTTACCCTTTTTATCGCTTACAAAAACACATGGATCTGCAGCACACGGTCGAAAATTAAACGTTTTTAGAAAATTAGTAAATGTTTGGTTCCAGCATTTAGAGGCTTGTTTTAGTCCATACAGGCTCCTTTGAAGCTTGCAAACTCGAGTGCTTCCATCCTCATATCCTTTTGGTTGTCGAACATAAATTTCTTCTTTGATATCACCGTATAAGAACGCTGTTTTGACATCGAACTGTTTAATGTGGAGTTTTTCGGATGCTGCTATACCCAAAACTGCCCTTATTGAAGTGAATTTAGCCACAGGGCTAAACGTTTCAAAGTAATCCACCCCAAACTGCTGGCTAAAACCACGAGCTACTAATCTTGCCTTATATCTTTTACCTTCATTCTCAGTTGAATTCTTTATTGTGAAAATCCATTTGGTATCAACAAGATTGCGTTCAGGAGGTAAATCCATCAAAACCCAGGTTTCATTTTTATTCAAAGAAACAATTTCTTCATCCATAGCCTCTTTCCATTTAGCTGCATCTTCACACTGCATAGCATTTTCAAAACAATCTGGTAAATAAGATTCCGCTAAGAAGGCAAAGCTTTCCTGCATGCAAAAGTTCGCATCACTTTCAGCAGTCCTGGTCTTACTTCTCAATCGGTCGCAAAGCTCCTTCGGGCTTCTTGTTTATCTGCATTATTCATCTCAACTTCAAAATCTTCAAAAACATCTTCAAAGACTTCATCACCCTCATTATCAACATCAACAACATCATAATTCGTAGGTTTTTCTTTTTCAGCAGCAACATGACCACTCTGATCATCCTTACAATCCGGAACTTCCAAAGATGATTCACTATGTTCATGAGAATCGTTATTAAAAACACCATACAATTGTTCATGACTAACCATGATCTTCGAATCGTGAAACCGGACATCACGACATATTTCAATCTTGTTATTTTTGGGTGAATATATTCTATACCCTTTTACATTGTCACCATATCCTACGAAAATACCCTTTTTGGATTTTCGATCCAATTTCCGCCTCTTCTGTTCGGGTATATGAACAAAAACATCTGTTCCAAAAACTTGAAAGTTTTTTATACCGGCTTGCTTCCCATACCACAGCTCATACGGTGATTTACCTTTGATTGGACTTGAACCTGTTCGGTTTAGAACAAAAACTGCAGTATTTACTGCTTCAGCCCAAAGTTTCATGTCTAAGTTTCTACCATGAATCATTGTTCGAGCTGCTTCTACAATGGTACTCATTTCACGCTCTACAAGACCATTTTTTTCAGGCGTATAAGGTACAGTCCTTTGATGCACGACACAGTTTTCCAATAAAATCTTTTGAACTTGTTGATTTATATACTCTAAGCCATTCTCTTTTAGAAAGAAAACATTCCTAAAGTGCGAAAAATCGTCTTTGAACAACAAGAAGTACTTGGCTCCTCCAACTGACGTGCACTGCATTGGACCACATACATCTGAATGCACAAGTTCCCCTACGCAACTCGCCTTATTTTCACTTGCATGAAAAACTACACGATGTTGTTTTCCATACATGCACACCTCGCAATAGAATTTATCATCATCTATAAAAGAAATATTTCTGGCCTTTAAAACGTTCCTTACTTGAACAATATGTTGGTGCCGAGTCCTTCATGCCATATCTGAAGTGTTTCTTTCTTTCTTTCTGCTAAATTTACATATGCACCCACATCTTTGGAGCCACTTGTGACCTTCAAAAGTAATTTGAAAAGTTTCGATTCACGAACTCCCACTACTAAAACAGAATCTTCTTTAAAGAGCTCACATTTTAAATTATCCGAAGATAAAAGGAGACCCTTATCTAAGGCACAATTTAGAGAGAATAAATTAAGGCGAATATCTGGAACATATAAAACATCAGCCAAATGATTCTCCTCCCAGCTAACATTGTTAAATGACAATATATTAATGTCCCCTCTGCCATATGCATTAATAGTATTTCCATCTCCTAACCTTACTATTATAGGCTTATCAAAATCTTTGTAACTAACCACTCTTTCCTACTGGTCATGTGGTTACTCGCTCCAGAATCCAGGAACCACTCGTCAGCTCGAGCATCACCTTGTGACAGCATCGCCTCACAAACAAACGTATTCCCTTTTTTTCATTAAAATTAGACCCACCAAACTGTTTCTCCTTTTTCTTTGGGCATTCATTCTTCCAATGCCCTACGCCTTTATAAAAGAAACATCTTCCTGGCTTTGAATTCTGACTACTTTTGTTCAAAAACGTCTTGGGTGTAAACTGTTTGTTTGCTATCAAAGCACTACTTCCTCCTGGCTCAGAAAAATTGTTTTGCGAATTAATACGCGTCTCTTCAAGAACTAATCTACTCGTTAAATGCTCTAATGTTTGCTTATCGGTTGCTGTAAATTCCCAAGCGCTATGGAAATGGCTAAATGAAGACGGCAAGGTCATAAGTATTTTCGTAATGACCATCGAGTCAGAAACCTTTTCTCCCATATCGGCAAGCTGTTGCACAATAGTCTGTAACTTGGAAATATGCAAAGCAATATCGTCTTGCGGATCTTTATTGAAACTGTAAAATTGCTTTTGACTTTACCTCATAAACAGTATGGAGCTTGTCCAACATTTCCTTCGAGGATTTGCAATTCATGATATGCAAAAGTGGTTGTGGACCAATTGAAGTGGCTATAACTTTTTGAGCCTTACTGTCAAAACGATTTCACAGCAGCAATTTTTCAGCTTCCGTAGGCTTAGCTTCATCTCCTGTCACATATTTCAATACATCATATGCACTCAAAATGATTCTTATCTGAAATTTCCAGATGTTCCACTGATCACCATTAATCAGTTTCTCAATTTTAGTTTCACTGTTATCAGATGACATGATGATAAAAAAAATATTAACGGTCAAACACAATGAGATCTAGATAACCGTATGACAATGACCAGTTAAGTGTGTATGTAATACAATTAACAGTTATGTATGTATTTGAATTAATTACCAAAATCAATCAAAAAAAATGCAATTTTATGTGCAGCAAATTTACCTAAATACCAATCGTCGGAAAATTGTTTATGCTTCTCGGTATTACACAGAATTTTCGATGCTTCGAAAATTTCTAGCTTTTGATTAAACTTTTAATTTAAAATTCGTACATGCACGTGATTCTCAAAAAAAAATCATGAACACAACTGGGCCCATAACCTGTTGCAATTTGAGAAAACACGTCTGACTTCCTTAACTTCTTTAAAAGAACTGTAATGTATTTTATTTAGAGTAAGTTTATACAATGTAGTGAATGTATCTATACTAAGATCGTAATTAAGCAAGTTTAAGCATAAAGTACATAAAAGAGAACCAGTGGGAGATAAAAGAAACAAGGAAATAAACAAAGTAATTATGTATTCAAAATAAGGTATACTTATTGAGTATTTTAAACATCAAATAAAAACTAATATTTTAACAACTTTTTGAAATATATCAATATAGGTTTGTTTTCTTTCAAGGGTTTGCTTATGAATTAAATTAAAGTATTCTTGTTCTGTATAAAAATCTGGTTTTGATGGAAATGGTTTATATGATTGAACATTGTATATATATTTCTTATAGTACTCTTATGAAGAGGAACGATCGAAGCGACATCTGAGAGGCGTGGAGATGATTGAATTTGATCCCTTTTTTATACTCCTGTCCTCAATAGATGGGAAGAGTTGAGAATGAGGGAAAATTCAACAATAATTAAAGAATAGAAAATAGAGAAGAACATATGCAAATGTAGAAGAAGATCGAGGGAGACAATAGAAACAACCTTTTGACCAAAAACACTCTAATGAAGATATAAATCCTTCGTACGTATCACCCTCCAAAACCCATTTGTTTACATTGTTGTATTTGTAATTTTGACATTCTGTCCATGAATAAATGTGAAATTCAAATAACTGATAAACTAAATTTCTACGCACCGGACCACATTAATTGTGTCTTAGTGTGCGTGTTTTCACGCACACTAAGAATTACTTTATGAGGTCCGTTTCCGGTTTAGTTTGTAGGCAAACCAATATAGCTACCGAGGATTTATATCTTTACTAGAGTGTTTTTGCTTTTGACATTATATGTATGTGTGTATGTGTATGCATATTATACCTAAAGAGGAATAATTTTACGGTTATGCTTTGGCAAGAAATAGAAAAAGTATAAGAAAAACAATAACAAAGCAAAAAAGTAGGTACTGCAAGAGTACTTTTTGCGGTTGGTAGTTAAATATATATTTTAATATTTTTTTTTTTAATTCAATAGGGTGTTCCTGATAATTGTCTTTATTTTTGATATGACTCATTAAAAAAAATTATATTTTATCTTTTTTATACCAAAAATTTAGTGTGATATAATTCCTTTATTTTGTCCGTTTTATATGTATATGTATATGTATATGTATATGTATATGTATATGTATATGTATATGTATATGTATATGTATATGTATATGTATATGTATATGTATATGTATATGTATATGTATATGTATATGTATATGTATATGTATATGTATATGTATATGTATATGTATATGTATATGTATATGTATATGTATATGTATATGTATATGTATATGTATATGTATATGTATATGTATATGTATAGGTATATGTATATGTATATGTATATGTATATGTATATGTATATGTATATGTATATGTATATGTATATGTATATGTATATGTATATGTATATGTATATGTATATGTATATGTATATGTATATGTATATGTATATGTATATGTATATGTATATGTATATGTATATGTATATGTATATGTATATGTATATGTATATGTATATGTATATGTATATGTATATGTATATGTATATGTATATGTATATGTATATGTATATGTATATGTATATGTATATGTATATGTATATGTATATGTATATGTATATGTATATGTATATGTATATGTATATGTATATGTATATGTATATGTATATGTATATGTATATGTATATGTATATGTATATGTATATGTATATGTATATGTATATGTATATGTATATGTATATGTATATGTATATGTATATGTATATGTATATGTATATGTATATGTATATGTATATGTATATGTATATGTATATGTATATGTATATGTATATGTATATGTATATGTATATGTATATGTATATGTATATGTATATGTATATGTATATGTATATGTATATGTATATGTATATGTATATGTATATGTATATGTATATGTATATGTATATGTATATGTATATGTATATGTATATGTATATGTATATGTATATGTATATGTATATGTATATGTATATGTATATGTATATGTATATGTATATGTATATGTATATGTATATGTATATGTATATGTATATGTATATGTATATGTATATGTATATGTATATGTATATGTATATGTATATGTATATGTATATGTATATGTATATGTATATGTATATGTATATGTATATGAATATGTATATAAAGGATGAGTTTTTAAAAGCTATAGGAAAGTTATTTAAAAAAAACACATAAAATTCAGAAAAATGCATGAAATATTTATTTGAATCGATAGTACGGTCCATATAATTTAATGTTTGAAGAATATTTCATGCAAATGTTGACCTTGACTGCGCTTCAAATGGTCCATCCGATTATTCCAATTTTGGCACAAAAAATATTCTAAAGGCTAAATCGCACGATCTAGGCGGCCAATTGACCGGTCCCGAACATGAAATAAAATGTTCACCGAACTCGCCTCTCAATAAGTCTATTGTTGCGCGTGCTGTATGGCATGTGGCACCCTCTTGTTAAAACCACATGTGATGCAAGTCAAGTTCTTGCATTTTGGGCAACAAAAATTGGATATCATCTCACGTAGCGCTCACCATTCACAGTTACGTAACGATTCGCATCATCTTTGAAGAAGTACGAATGATGCCACCAGCCCATAAACCGCACCAAACTGTGACTTTTTCTGGATGCATTGGTAGCTCTTGCAATGCTTCTGGCTGATATTCACTCCAAAATCGACAATTCTGCTTATTTACGTACCCATTGAGCCAAAAATGAGCTTTGTCGCTCGCTGGAAGAAGCGCGCGATGAGCTTTCTTAACAGAACACGCATTTTGATAATAAAATTCAATAATTTGCAAGCGTTGTTGTTTGTTTGTAGGACGATTCATGGTTTAATTATAACCAAACTAAAGATGTTTGACATTGAAACAAAACACGAAACGTGCGTCAGCTGTTTAAACCAGTGTTGCCAAAAAGATAATAGCTACAAAATCACCCTTTACTTTAAAAGGGACTCTTTTGTTTTCAAAAGGATTTTTTTCTTGATAAGCTATTCGTTAATATTTTTGATTGCGTCAATACTTGCAGCTAAACCTCAAACTATCTACGAATTCCTGGGTAAGTTTTCATGTACTAGAGTCAAATGGGATCTATGTTCTAATAAGATATCCATTTTTGAGACTTTTTTGTTGCTAAATTCCAAAACATGCTAATTAAAATGCCCTCCGATATCAAACTAATGTGGAAGCATGGTTATGTTAATGTTGTAAGTAAGAAACTCTTGAAACAAGGTGCAAACTCGGCATACAATGCTCTAACAATTATGTTTGAATCTTTTACAAGAAAAGACCTCAAAAGATTAAAACCGAAAAAAGTAAAATGGTCTGGACTTTATGAATCGAAGAGTCTCACAGAAGCAATTAATGTTATCACAATGATATCTCCATACAAGAAACACTTCCATTCTGTCTAAATTACTACCATGTCATCATGATACCTCATATACATACATATTAAGCTTATACCTTTCCAATTTAGGCATTGACACTTGTAAGGTTAATTTTTCAACGTAGTTTTATATTATATTTATTTATTTACATGTTTTTATATGAAAATTAAAAATTCAATGCAATACATCCTGTTAAGCCGTTAAACAAACAAAAAACGACCTAGTTTTAAATATCTTTAAATGTATGCAATTTTGATTGTGTTTGTAGTGGGAGCGGCTCGAAATGCTGTATTTTAAAATACTGTATGGTTAAAATTCTGTATCATACTGTATGATACTGTATATTCATAATACTGTATGGTTAATATACTGTATCTCAAAATACTGTGTTGTCAAAATACTGTATCTAATAATACTGTATCTCAAAATTCTTCTTCTCAAAATGCTGTATGAGCAAAACATTATCTAAAAATACTGTATTTTTGCAAAATTTCGCTCTAAGCTTTCATTATAGAGAATAACAAAAGCAGAACTCGATTTATGTATGTATGTACATTATATTATTTATTGCAACTCCAAATTTCACTTAATTTTTAAATTTGCATTAGCTTTTATATCAACGAAATGAACGAACACGTGGAAGTTTTGACAGATCAATAAGTTCGGTGTAATTGTTTATGGAATTGTTGATTGTGGTAACAACAATTCATATACAGCTGTGAGAGAAATAACAATTAATGAAAAGAAAATGGGAAGAGAAAATAAGACGAAGATACCATTTATTTCTTTTTTTTTTTAATTAATTCAAAGGCTTATGAATTATCATATGTTATTGTTCAAGGGAAGTATATTAGAACATTATGCGAATCAAAAAATATTATGATGTATTCTTTATAAAAGTAATCTGTTTTTAAAATTCTGTATTTCAACATGCTGTAAATAGGCTGACAAATACAAATCGTTTTGATAATGTAAAAAAGTGCGCACTTTTTTACATTATCAAAACGATTTTTATTTGTCAGCCTATTTACAGCATTTTGAAATACAGAATTTTGGTATACAGAATTTTAAGATACAGAATTTTGAGCTACAGTATTTTGATCATACAGTATTTTGTACATACAGTATTTTGAAATACAGTATTTTGAGATACAGTATTTTAAATACAGTATTATGAGCCTTACAGGATTTCGAACCCAACCCGTTTGTAGTTGATACGTACAAATAACAAATAATACGCAATAATAACAACAACAAAATAATTGAATATATTTAAATCTTCAATGCATCATAAGTCAAGTATGGCAACATTTCATTTTTCACAAAAATTGAAAATTTAAAATCAAACGAGAATTTTTAAATTCAAAATACCTACAACGTTAAAGTATACATAGCTATAAACATATGTATGCATATGCACATCTCCTCTACATTCACACGTGAAAGCAAAAAAATTTAAACAAATATTATTCCTTCTTGGTTTGACATTTGTATTTTGGCTATCTCCCTCGAACATATTAATGCTTATGAAACTTAAACAAATTTACTTTTCTCATTCTTTCTTTAGTTAATTCTCCTCATTATTAATACCCTACTAAGTACTTTGATACACGCAGCGCCCTCAATAGTTGTAGAGATGAAATAAAAAATTTCGTCTCATAAGAGTACTATAGTGAATATACATATTGTAATGTGTATACACTCTGCATCTCTTTTAATATCGTATTGTAGTAGAATAAAATAAGGGGCAACATCTGGAGGAGAACTCGCTTCGTTAAGCATCTAGTGATTAATAGGAGAACTCGCTTCATTAAGCTTCGAGAAACATCTAGTGGCTAAAGAGGAGAACTCAATTCGAAAGCATTCAGCGCAGCGCATACAAGAACCTCGAAAGGGGCAACATCTAGGGATTAAGAGGAGAACTAGCTTCGTTAAGCATCTAGTGATAAAGAGGAGAACTCGCTTCGTTAAGCATCGAGAACAACCTGCTAGATTCTCGAACCGATTTGAGGTATGTAAATATGCGCTCGGAAGCGAAGCGGTTCATTATTGATTGTGAACTGCGATAAGTAAAGACTGTGTTTGAAGAGTAAAGACTGTGTTCGAAAAGTAATAACTGAAAGTGGTGAATAAATAAGTTTATAGCGATTTAAATAATAAAAATTTCTGTTTTATTTACAAGTGTGAATAAGTTTTAATTATCGGACCAAGCCGAATATTACAATATATACAATGATAATGATAAGGCTTCATTCAATTTTGTAGGCCTCATTGCACGTACATATTGTTGATCCCAGGGGCTCCTTTAATCCACTCAAAAACGAATTAACATTTCCTAATAGAGCACTTTTTTTGCCTTTACTACGGTTGGTTCTTTTTCATATAATCGTACATAATTTATAAAAGTAGAAAAAATGTTTATTATTTTGGCATAAAAGGGTTCAACATTGTTTGTTTCTTGCCAAATTTGGTGCAAATCTCTTATGAGACTGGTTTCATTCCCTTATCCGCATAATGGAGTACAAAATTGTTTTTAATTTCGTCCCAAGTTATGGACGTTCCATACATATTTAATACTTCATTTGCTGGGCCGACAACTTTATTGCGAATCGACCTTAAAATTGTGCTAGCGTAATTTGTTCCACTGACTCCCAGCATGAAAGCAATAATCTCTTCTACACTGCGCACTTCGAGAGCACAACTTATGGCTGCGTAATTTACTCAGACACTCAGAGCTTTAACTTAACTGTTGAAACAAATAAATTGGTATGAACTGATTTCTTGCAAAGCTTTACGTATTTTTTTTAGCTTTATCTCTCGCTATGAAATAATATTCTTGTTTATACATACATATATTAGGAAATAACCCAGTACTTAAAACAATGACTTAGCGACATTTAACTAATATTACTCTCTTTTCCTTTTTTTTTAGAAACAATGTATTATAAATAATGTGTTAATTTGTACATAAATGTAGTATGTATGTATATGCACAGATCCAGTATGTTGGTAAAGGTAAAATGTATTGTGATTTGTTCTGGTAGGTAACGGTATCTCTTTTTATGTTCTGGTTCTCGTTCTTATGATATTTTATGATGATTTTATTTCAATTTTATAATTATTAAAGTCTTAATAAATGTTCGTGGTTTTGATAGCTTATGATTACTATTTTTGTTTTTTTTTTATATTGTTGTTTTTCGTTTTTACAAAATTAAAGTACATTTGTTTAAATGTTTTAATGATTTAATTTGCTTTTCTTGTAATAATAAATTATTATTTACATATGTATATACTTTTAAGAGCATTTCACTTTTAAATAAACGGTACTTCTTTTACTTTTATGGATGCAGGTAATCACCGACTGCACCAGTTAGCTTTGCTTACTTATTTTCAACGGGAGCAATACAAAGAATAGAATTTATTTTTGTAAAAAAATAACTTAATTGTTGTACTTCGATCAAGCTTGATGAAATAGCACCTCCTCCAAAAGCTTTTATGTTGCTCAGCTTTAACAGTTAGGATCAGTTTAAATACTTATCATATAAATAATAATAATAATAAAAAAATAAATTGGGTGGCGCAACAGTCCGTTGAGAACTAGGGCCTTGTGACTTACAACTCTCAACGGTGCCTGTGTACGAGTACTGATTGTCAGGGATGGAGGGGACCTACAGTCTTAAGCCGAATCCGAACGGCTAATTTTAGAAAGCACTTTTCATGACAAGAATTACTCTTGGAGGATTTGTCAATTCCTCGCAAGAGGCGTAGACAGTGATCGAACCCAAGAACTCTAGCATGACAGTCCAACGCTCTTTTTGTTTTAATTCAATTTTATTACTTCAATCTTAAACCTATCTTAAAGCTAGACAAAAATTCATAAAACTAGCCTAATTAACCATAACTTACAACTAACTTACTGGTCCTATACGGACACTCTAAGTTAAACTATGTATAACGCTTAATACTAATGCCTTTCGGCCCTAAGATCTATTTTACTTCAATTAAAATGTATTTATTTTTGTATTTTTTAGAAAATTTGAAAAAAAAAAACTAAAATCAGTATCTTTTTTTATGTTCACATAAAAACTACTTAAAATTAGGTCCTTAATATACAACTTACAACTAACTTAATCTGCCTACTCTTAGTCCAGTTAATGAACGAAAAAAATTACCCTCAGCTCAAAAAAAATCCAACAGTTTTGAAACTTGGCACACTTACTAAGGGATGTCTGGTGATGGCCCAAAAAAAGTCCCCAAGAATCCGACGTGAGCTCTAGCGGCAGTTAAGAGAAACATGGAGTTTGTTTCAGTTTTTCACGTTTATCTCGAAAAATATTTGTCGTATCAAAAAATAAACAAAGCTTTTATAAATATTTTCGTATCTCTTATAGTTTATAAAATAACTCTAGCGGAAATGAAGAGAAACATGCGGTTTTTTCGGTTTTTCGGGTTTATCTTGAAAACTATTTATCGTATCAAAAAATAATCTTCTACAAAATTAAAGCTTATTAAATATGATATCAATTTGCTTATACTTGTTTTAGTTTGTAAAATAACTCTATCAGCATTTTAGGAAAACAAGTGATGATTTTTTCAAACACGTTGGCGATTGTGTTCCTAAAACCCTAAAAACGTTTCTGGAAACTCTTATAATAAAGAAAACGGGCATTGAAAATAGAAAACGAAAGTGCATCGCAAAAGGGCATATCATTATATCAGCTATGCTATGCAATAGGGCATATCATTATATCAGCTGTGCGTCCCAGATCATTCATGTTTCCAATGCTAAGCATCCTTGCCTTATTTATATACAGAAAGCTTGGTTCTAAGAAGTTGGTAAAACCTATATCAAGCTTAGGGTTTTGTTCTTCATATTATGAAGCTCAGTTGTTAGAGATATCAGCTATTTGCCACACGCGACTAGATTCCAGCGGTTCATTTAACCAATTTGTGTTTGATAATGCTGACTTTAATGTCAGATCAGAACGTTAGATGGAATAAATACATTTCATTCTTTGGGCGGAATAAGATGCATCGCTGCATCTACTTCCATAGGAAAAGAAACCGACACACGAATGCAAAAGCTGAAAAAACTACCTTGTCAACTGGAGAACTTGGAATACTTGCTTTGGAAACATTTCAGAAAACAGAGGCCGGATTAAAAAATTTAGTTTTTGAGAATTTGAATGCGTGTTCCGAAGAAATGTTACAGCCAAAACCATATGACACTCTTTGGTTGGCATCAAAGTTTATTGGCATTTACGATATTACAGGATGGAAAGGGTACATGCACTCAATACCAACATGCTTGTTAAGTGCAAAAACTAAAGTCATTACTCTTCCGTTCATAAACTCTCCACCGTCCGACTATAATACACTTTACACTGCATTGCACTATGCTGGCAGTTTGTGTGACAAATTTGACCAAAAATGCCTGGTGGTAACATTTGACCAGCCTCTTTATATAAAAAGTAAAGAAATTGTTGCCGCAGCTTCGCGTAGTCAGATTGGGTGGATTTCACCTATTAATGCCCTATATTGGTTCAATAGGTTTTCTGATGAGTGGCCTGCAAGAGTTAATGAGTACTATATACGCTCCGGTTTCTGTTGAAAAGATGCTGCAAGGAAAAGCTTTTGCTAGAGCAGTTCGTGCTTTAATACTAATACTATAATAATGGAACAAGTCGACATAAGCCAACTTGAATTAGAGGAAAATCTCACGAAAAACTTTTTTTTGATGATTCTCCTTCGTTATATGCACTAAAACAAAACCCTCATTTGATCCATCTTAGTGAGAAACTACTAACAAATCTTAACAAACTCAAATCTAATGGAACAACAGCGCTCTTATGGATTCTGTTGTTTAATATGTTTACATTGTTTAAAGATTTTATTCACGGTCTGGCGAATGGAATGCACATATTAACTGTATGAAGAATATGATTCCATATTTCCATGCCGCCGGACACTTCTCGTACGCCAAATCATGTCACCTGTATTTGCAGGAAATGATAAAACTGCCTTCTGTGATGAATTTAAGAACTTTGTGTAAGAGGGTTACTTTACTATGAGAAGAACTGACCGATTTTGGACAGGGGTGTGGTTGGACCAGACAATTGAACAAACTCTAATGCGTGGAATGAAGAATTTGGGTGGCTTGACACGAGGGCGTGGAATCACTGATAGTGTACTTAGCAAATGGGTTCTAGGACTGACTGCTACTCATTAAATTTGCTCATCACTTGAAGAATTCACTGGCGTTCTTCTTTCTACTAGTAAGCAAAGTGAAGATTTTGGGGAGGCACGTAAAATAAGAGATAATACAGACATAGCAAAGCTGTCAATTTGGTTCCAAAGTCATCCTCCATTTCCAGTTACAAATGAAATCATGTCAATAGCGAGTGGCATCGTTGGAGATGATAAAGTAACATGCTACAATGCTTATTCTCTAGACATGCAGGCAATGAGCCATATAGTGGGCCAACGAGTTTCAGAAGTATGAAGGGACATACAAATTGAATACTACAGTTTCTTTTTTGTGGACAATTACAGACAAAAAAAATGCATACCATATTTTTTTAGGAAATTTAATAAGCTTTCTTTTCGTGTGAAAAAACACATGTTTTCCTTAAATGCCGATAGAGTTATTTTACAAACTAAAACAAGTACAAACAAATTAATATCATATTTCTTTAGGAAATTTAATAAGCTTTGATTTTGTAGAAGATTATTTTTTGATACGACAAATAGTTTTCAAGATAAACCCGAAAACCCTAAAAAACGGTTTGTTTCTCTTCATTGCCGCTAGAGTTATTTTATAAATTATAAGAGATACGAAAATATTTATGAAAGCTTTTTTTTATAAAATTTAATGAGCTTTAATTTTAAGGAACAAAATTTTTTAATACGACAAATAGTTTTCGAGATAAACGTGAAAAACTAAAACAAACTCCATGTTTCTCTTAACTGCCGCTAGACCTCACGTCGGATTCTTGGGGACTTTTTTTTTGGTCATCACCAGACATCCATTAGTAAGTGTGCCAAGTTTCAAAACTGTTGGATTTTTTTGAGGTGAAAACCTTTATTAACTGGACTATCTACCTATAAACTACTTAAAACTAGAACAACCACAGCAGCAAATCTAACTATCTAACACTTTTTGTTTTCCTTTTTTTTGTTTATTATTTTTTTTTTATTAATTATTATTTTTTTTTTGTGCCACCATACCTATTCTACTTAAAACTAAACCCTAAAACTATAAAACAAGTATGTAAGCCGGCCAAGGCTTTAAACCCCCGACTACCCACTATCAAGTCCCTATTGAAGCCTCCAAAACTGGTTCTTCTGCTTCACCCTATCAGTTCGGTCCCATTCGGACACAGCCCGTCTGAACCGAAGGAGCTCTGCTGCGTCTTGTGCCATGACGTCCTATCCACGGTTCGTCGTCTGATGTACTAGATTAGTGGAACTGCTAATCTATCCTGCCGCTCGAACACCCGAAACTTCTCCATCTGGGAAGGGGCAACGCTGAACCACACAGGAGAACCATAAACGATCATCGGCCGTATGAGGGCCATGTAGCAAATTACCTTTACTCTGCGGTCAAGCCGACTGCTGTAAAACAGCCGTTTCGTCAGATCGAAGGCTTCCCTGACCCTGGGCAGAGCAGCATTTATATGTCTGTCGAAATATAAATATTGATCTTACCAGATACCGAGGTACTTCACTACTGCTACTCTGCTCGTTAATCGCTGCTTCACTGCTCGTTAATCGCTGCCTGTGAAGATCAACGGTGACCATCTTGCGCCAATTCTTGCACGCATCCCTCGTAGCCCTAGCCAACGGAGTCCGGAACAGAATTGTCTCCGGCTTCTGGACATTTATTTTCAGTTTTCAGTCGTCGCAATATCGCTGAATCTTGTCGAAATCACGCTGCAAGAGTATTCTAATAACCTCAACCTTTCGGGCCGTTCTGTACGCAATTAGATCGTCGGCGTACGCAATTCCCTTTGTTAGACTACCTATCAGATCGCGCGTTGGTGTAAATACTGAAGATAATTGGCGAATTCACCGTTCTCTGTTAAAGACCATTTTTAAGTAGTAGAAATGTTGTGGTAGAACCGTTAAGCATATCATAAAGTATATACAACAATGGTTTGCTTATGCCAAGCCTGCTCAGTTTTAGGTAAAGATCCTCTCACCATACGGTGTCAAAGACCTTTTCCAAATCAACCAGAACAGCAAACGAGTTTAGACGCAGTATGAATTGTGTCATGACCCGCCTTGAACCCGAACTGTTTATCCGGAGTTATTTTGTTGTCCACAGCCCACTTAGTCAGAGCCCTATTGATGATCTTTTCGAAAACTTTGCTGATGCTTGGAAGAAGACTTATCGACCGAAGATTTGACGGGTTGGAGTTGTCCTTTCCCTTTTTCGGGAGAGGATGAACCACAACGGTCTTCCAATGCACTGGATAATATGCATTATTTAGTGCATTATTGAAGAGTGTGGTGTAAATTTCAATTGCCTGCATCGGTAAATGTCTTAGTACAACGTTGGATATACCATCGACACCTGCTGAGTTTTTATTTTTTATTGAGTTGAAGATGAGCTGAGGCTCAACCTTCGTCACTAAAAAGGGACTTGGTCCCGTTTGCTCGGCGATTATGGCATTTGCCAAGGAATCATCATCGAACCGCATAAAACCGCGGTTCTCAGATCGCCAATGTGTCATATCATTTCGAAGGTAAAAGTGATTAAGTAGGGCTCTGTTTTCCAGGTCATGGTTGGGGCGAATGCTAACATTCACCTTATACACTTGCTCCCACCGCCTCCACTTTTTCATTCGGATCTTCAATTATAAAAAAGTCATCGTCAAAGATGGCTTCTTCTGTATCTATCTGCGCTGTCGTGAGTACGTCTCTGTTCTCTTCAGTTCTTTGGATTTTCAGACACGGAAGGTCATTATCGTTATTTTTCCTGAATATCTTGTTGATTTTAGGGAACATACTAGGGTCACTGGAATTAACTGACCGGATCTTGCGGTCCCAGTACTTGTTAATTGATAACCTGTAGTTCTGCTTAATCAACAGATTGACATTTTTTATTGACGACTTCAGTGTCCTAACCTCCAAGTCGTGTGGGTCTGTAAGTCGTCTGTACATGTTTTTGAGTATTGTGTAGTGCGTCAATAGTCGTGTTCTGTAGGCGTTTATTGGTCCCGTTCTTTGAACTTTGGTATTGTCCGTTCCATCGTCTGTTTTATTGTTTCGTCCATCTGTTGTAAATGTTGGTCAATTTCTGTATTTGTCAGGTTTCTGTTGTTTGGTGGGGCTATGTCACTCGAACGAAGTTCTCTCGCTAAGGCGGTGGTGAAACGAGGCCAGTGCATCTTACTGCAATTGTAAGAATGCGTTGCAACGTATTCCTCCAACTCCAAGCGTTCGTTCGGAATCTGCATTACAGCAGCCAGTCCGCAGTGATCACTGTCGTACTCGACTGTCTGTAAGCACTTTCGAGGGTGATTACCCACTTTGTCTGTAACTGTTAGTCTGGTGTCGTACAGCAAATGAACCAGAAAGGAGCCGCTTCTTGGATACGATGGCCTTTCAGTAGCCAGAAGGTCGACGCCATATTCAACGCTGTAAAGATTCATCAAATTAAAAAGATGGTTTCCTCTGGGGTTACTATGTTGATTTCCCCAATCTTCATGTTGTGCGTTCAAACCACCGACCAAGGTGAAATAGTTTTCTTCCAAGCTCAGTTTAAGTTCCCTAAAAAGAATCTCGAGCTCTGAAGCAAAGTAAGTAACCTGCGGAACTCCAGCCGCATAAGCAGAACTCATATACATCCGCTTCCCTTGAGTGAGAGAGATGCATACAACGCAAACTTCTAGCGTCTTGAGCTTTCGCAATTCATTGTTGTATATGACTTTATAATTAATGCCTTTTCGTATAAAGAGAGCGACGCCACCCCCTTGAGTGGAATCGGGCCGGTCTTTTCTTACGATATTGTAATTTTTATGAATCAATTTGTGTTTTTTTTTTTTTTTGTATAATAAGCGCACACTTAAGGGGATATTACTACCCTTATTATGTAAAGACACAGTGTGAGCACTAGGAAGAGAAGACAGTGGTTGAAAGGAGGTGTCGGTGCACATTGGTTTTGAATTCCTGAATATTGTAATGACTGGGAAAAACAGAGTGTGGTAAGGCATTTCACATTCGCGTAGTACGGCTAAAGAACGAATCTCTGTACTTGACAGTACGACCGAAGTTGGGCTTGAGGGTATACTGATGAGCATTCCTAGAAGCGCGAGTATTACGGTTGAACTGTTTAAGGGGAGGAATGCAACTGGCTATTTCTCTTGAGCATAAACCGTTAAAATAACGGTAAAAAAGCGTGAGACAAGAAACTTTGCGACGATGTGCAAGCGACGTAAATGATCCTATGATGGTGTTATCACCGATTAATTTAAATGCTCTACGTTCAATGCTGTCCAAGAGGCTTAAGTAGGTTGCAGGTGCACCAGCCCAGATATGAGAGTTATACTCAAGCTTTGGACGTATATAAGTTTTGTAGATAACAGCCAGATCAGAGGGGGAGAAAAACTTCTTGCATCGCCTTAGAAAACCCAAACATTTTGCGGCATTTTTGGCGACATCGCGTATGTGGTCGTTCCACAAAAGGTGGTTGGTGATACACATACCGAGAATATCGAGATGTTCAGTCTCCTCGATGCAAGCGCCATCCATGGATAATGGCAAGGAGGGAGTATCTCGCTTTAACGATACAAGACAGCATTGCGTATTCGAAGCATTAAATTCCACGCGGTTTTTTAATCCCCATTGAACAATGCTGTTTAGGTCGGAATTTAATGAGCTTATCATATTTTGTCGTTGCAGTTCCACATCCAAAGAAGAGGGATGTGATTCTGAAAACGAATATGAAAAGCTGAGAGTACTATCGTCAGCGAAACAATGTATTGGATTAGAAGTTGCAGACAGGAGATCATTAATAAAAATGAGAAAGAGTGTTGGAGATAGAACAGAGCCCTGGGGCACACCAGCATTTATTTTGTGGTTTTCAGACTTGAACCCATCCAATACTACTTGTATTGAACGATCCGAAAGATAGTTACTAATCCAATGAAGCAGGGATTCGTGAACACCGAAAGCACGCATTTTCGATAAGAGAGCCTGATGCCAAACCCTATCAAATGCTTTTGAAATATCAAGTGCAATAATCTTACTTTCTCCAAAACAATGTAAAGATTTGCTCCACTGTTCGGTGAGATGAACCATGAGATCACCAGTGGACCTATTGCTGCGAAAGCCGTACTGCCGGTCATTAAGAAGATTTCGGTCTTCGAGATATTTCTTAAGCTCATAATTTACCAGCATTTCCATGACCTTGGAAAGAAGGGACGTAAGTGCAATCGTTCGATAATTAGAGGGTGCGGAAGATTCGCCTTTTTTGGGAATAGGCTGGACAAATGCAGTTTTCCATCCGCTCGGAACTAGACCAGAGGAGTAGGACAGATGAAAAAGCTTACGCAGTGGTTTTGCCAGCGTTGAAGAACACCTCTTCAGAACAATAGCGGGGATACCATCCGGACCAGCGGATTTATGTGTATTAAGATCTTTTAGGACTCTCGCCACAGTACGAGTGCGAAAAAAGATTGGGGATTCTATGGGGAATCACTAACGCGCTCGATGACACTTATTGGCAGCATTGCGTTGGCGGCGAACTGCCTAACGAAGAGATTAGCTTTCTCTTAGGAACTTACAAATGGAGTGTCATTGACAACGAGCGTAGGAACCGAGGAAGAGGAAGAAGTCCTCATGTTTTTTACAAATGACCAAAAAATTGTCTGCCTTTGGGACACTGCAGTATTTTTTGCCGTAATTTTTGGTCATGTAAAAATTTGGTCCGTCGAATATGGGCGTTGCAGGCCTTCCTGGCTTGCTTGAACTTATTCCGGTTTTCCTCAGTTGAATTGGCTTTAAAACAACGGAAACTTACCTTCTTGACCCTAATAACCTCTTTAGAGCTTTCATCGAACCATGCGTTTTCCTTAGGTTCTCATTCCAAGGAGAATCAAACTTGTGATCATATCTGCGTCCATACCACGTCCGATATTCGAGTGGGCTCGTTGACCAGCTGAGTTAGAAGGTTCAACTCAGCGAAGATCTCAGCACACACTCCTTCGGATGTTGTGTGGCCCGAATGTTGAAGCCATGAAGAATTGTGTACATTGAAATCGCCCGTAACAACGATTTCAGTGCGAGGATAGGACGAAACAATTCTTTGGATGGAATCAGACAAAGCATCAAATTCACGAGAAGTTGATACTCTGTCTAGATTAGGGCTTCGATAAAGGAAACAATAATGAGTGATTTGCTTATTTACGGAAAATTTAATCCACATATAATTAAAAAAGGAATTGGTGCAAATACCATATTGTGGTAAGAGCTGATAAGCAACATCACCCCTAATGTAGATGGCGAGGCCATGGTGGAAAAAGAATAAAGGCACCAAGCCATACCCATGAATAAAAAATTCAGCAGGATCGGAATCCTCACCTACTTGGGTTTCACTTAGTGCCAATACAGCTGGCCTGTTTAAAACAGTGTGGGAGTACGCCGAAAGAAAATTCGCTCTAAGCCCACGACAATTATATTATAATTTATTATTATTATTGTTCGACCAAAAAACGATTTTTTTTCAAAATTTATTTGTAAGTATCAGTCAATCTTCAACCTGGGACATTTTTACGTCAAGATTTCGAATATTAACTGAAAAAAATGTAAATAATTGAATAAATTCCCACTAGGCATTGAATTAAAAAATTGTAGCTCATTTTGAATAGAAGTTATTTTTTAATTTTAATTCAATTAAACTTGCAATAAAATAACATTTATTTACTAATTCAATAAAACTTGCAATAAAATAATTTTTAATTTTTAGTTTAATATTGATGGCAATAAATTAAATTTTTAATGGGTAATTCATAGATGACTATTAGCATTATATATTTTATTTCAGTCAAAGAACAATATCCATTAAAAAAGCAAAGAGTAATGCATTGAATTGACATTGGAATTTTTGCAACCTTGCTGTAGTCTTTCCACAATTGGAACATTTTGGCTCTTCGTTCAATCCTAATCAGTGAATTTACATTCACAGCTAGGACTTTTAGGCGCGTCTCCAGCAGCGCGCCCCTTATGGTCTAAATTGCGCCAGGTCACAAAGAGTAGAGATGATCTACCCTTTTGCCTTGCACCTTTATCTGACTGTGCAGCCCCGTTAATTGACCTTGAATGCTCAACAACAAGGCTACAATGTCAGGCTGCACCTCTGGTGCCTTAGGCACAGGGACCTTTAGGGCAACCGTTGGTGGAGTCTGTCTCGTGTTCCCATTCCCTGACACCATTTGGGCGTAAGAGAATTTGGGATCCACGAATTTTTGTGTTGGAGTCTGTCCACATTGTAAAATGTCGTCGTGCCTTTTTAATATATCCCAGTGTATGGCTTGATAGTCGAGGCATTTGATTTCCCTCAGACTCTCAAAACTACTTTGGGGCGATAATGTTACGATTAACATTGGCAGCCTGTAACCCCCTCGCCTGGACTTCACCGTAGTAAATGGCTTGACCCCGATGAAATCGAGATCGGCGATGGCTTTTTGGCGGAGCAAAGCTAAGAGCGCCTCCGGTTCCGTGCAGGAACGTATGCCCTTCAGTAGGACCGTTTTACATTTTTCGCTACGAGGCGTGAAGCTGAAGAACTCAGCGGTGGCCTGCTTAAGCACTTCTTTAAAAAACTTGTGTTCGGCCAGTGAAAAGCACTGCACCGAATACCGCTTTTCTTTTTCATTTAATATGTTAATGACAAAATTGCCCTTAGTGGCCGACTTACATACCCCTTTTAAGTCCTGTAGGTCAACCCGGTAGGTCCTAATTGGTGGGACCTTCTCCTTCATGGGATGTGGTTGTTTCTGGTGTTGCTGTTGCTGCTGCTGCTTCTGTTGTTGTTGTTGCTGTTTCTGCTGCTGCTGCCTTGGTTGTATCTGTTGTTGTTGCTGTTGCTTGGCCCTAGTCGAAGTCGATGGGCCCTCAGACATTGGGTCTGTCAATGGTAGTGAAGCCTTCATTTTTTGCTCAGCTCCAGTGATTTTGGTAGCGGGCTTTGTTGTTGCTGCTGTGGTTGTGATTGTTTTCTTGTTTCCGGCTTTTTTTGTTTCGCCTGTTGCTGCTGTTGTTATTGTTGCAGCCGTTGTGATATTTTGTCCTCCTTCTCAGCTGCCTCTTTTTGTCGGCGCGCTTCAATTTTCCTTTTCAAGGTACTGAGAAGGGCCTCCATTTCCTCCTTCAGCTTTTTTAGCTGGGCCTCATAGGCATCTATTTGCTGCTTTTTTGTTTGCAGCTTTTGTGTGCCAGCTCGACTTCATCTACTTCGTTGTCGTTGGGAGCATAAGGCACCTCCATCTCCTTTTCTTTAGGCTGCTCTGTCTCCGCTAGGTACCTGTTTTTATTTTTAGGCGACCTGTAGCGTCCTTCTCCACCCTCGGAGACGTAATCGATTTCTTCTTCTGACAACTCGCTTTGTGACATCCCTTCTTTATTTTTTTGCTGCACTTATAGTCCGGTCAAATTAGACCAAAAAATCAGTAAACCCACGACAAATTCAGGGGAAGCTGAAAATTCTTAAAATTGTTTAAATTATAATTGTCTTAAAAGTCCCAACCGTTCCCATGTAAGGAAAAAATTTTAGCGGGGTAATAAGGTCCAAAAAATGAGTTTTTCGCGATTTTCTTGAAAACGGTAAGTTTTATCGCAAAATTACCCCAGACATAATTTGTAGATCAGGGAATTTCCTATAAAAAAGGTATCAATAATTTTTTCCCTAAAAGCCACCGCTTCTGAGATATAACGATGCAAAAAATTGCAAGCGTCATAAACGCACACGTTTCCACGCCACCTCTGAGGTAGTGTACTTAGCGCGTTTTTTTTTAACGTGGTTTCCCCAATAGGCCTATTCCACGGGTCTGTTGTGATTAGATTTAGAAATTAATAGTTTATTCGTCGGATTCGGAATCGTCAATCACTTCTTCTTCTTCCTCTTCTTCTTCTTCTTCTTCTTCTTCTTCTTCTTCTTCTTCATCCTGACTATAGGTGAATTGTGTTAAAAGTGAAGCATCACATGTTTCTTCGTCAGTATTAAATGAATCCTCTGTTGTTGGTGATTCTACATTAGAACAAGACTGGCCTTGACAATTCGTACAAGCCAGAGAACAAAACAGCCCAACTTTTTTGCAACCACATTTAGCATTGCATCCTTTTTTACAGTTACAAAAGATAGTGTTGAGCAATTTTTCCGGCGCAGGTTGAAGCAAAGTCTGAATTGGTTCTAATATATTATCGACCAACTTCCAACCCCAATCTGTTGGGTTTAGTTGATAACCAAGCCACACTTGAACTTGGTAGTATACCCGAAGAAGATGTTGATGAGCAGAGACTGAGGTTGGAGGAAGACAAGCTAATTGTACTTGTTTCTTATTTCGAGTATTTTTTACAAAAGATGCATATCGAAACTTGTCTAAGCAGGTAGTTTTTTTAGGAGCTCCGTACATACGAAGAAGAAAGTGAATTCCGTTGGTAATAACTTCTTCTGGAGTTGAATTACATTTCTTAAAAACTTCAGCAGTTGCAAGTAAGTCTTGCTTTTCAAACATTTTGAATACAGTTGTTTTACCCCTCCTGTAAAATGCAGATGTCGTATCACAGCCAGTTATGGCGTGTAAAAATAGTATGTGATTTCGACACTTTGCAAAAGTCGACAAACTTTTTGATGAATAAAACTCTGATTGATTTTGAGATTTTCCTGGTTTTAAGAAGAAAATAGTTTTTTCAGCTGGACTTCGAGCAGTGAGTAACACGAGTAAATCTACATCTTCACCCACAACAATCGTTATATTTGTCATGTTAACTTGTTCTATTGCTGTTTCGATAATCAGTACATCGGCGTCGTTATGAGCTTGTTTAACCAGTATATTCTCAGCAGTAAACTTTTCTTTTAACATTGAAATAAATCGAGACTTGTTGTGAGTATTTGCCAAAAATTTCTGTTGACTAGTAGGAACTGTCATAAATTCATCAAATAAAATGTCGGAAGATGAAGATGTTGCCAAAGTTCGACGTAGCTGTTCTGCTGCTTTAATATTTGTCGTGCAATCATTATAGCCATCAAATACGACAGTAGCTCTGGGACCAAAATGTCGACGTACATACTGAACGTACTTATCAAAAATAACACTGAATGTTTCTTCAGTATCCCAAACAACACGGTGCAGTAAATATCCACCATCAATAATGTACGTCGCATTATCGTTGTTAATATCAATGTTTACTTTTTCGAAACAACCGTAAATGGCAGACTTCTGTGTTTTACGCATCCCGATATCATCAAACAACGATAAAGGGTACGGAGCTAATTCATATTCGAAATATTTTTCAATTTCATCCTGAAATGCTGCAGTAATACTCATGCGCTGGAACAATAATACAGGGTCAACAGGTATTTTTTCTTCATGAACTTTAATCGTGCTACTCATAGCTAAGAGAGGAACAACTTTATCGGCACGTTTTAATTTAATATCATGAAATGTCAGTCCTATTATTTTTGCCATGGAAGCAAGTCCAACTTCACGAGCTTTATAACAGTTGATTTTATCATCACCAACGACACCACTAGCGATCGATACAATTTGGTTAACCTCTGGAAAAGGATTATGTATTGAGAACCATTCCAAAAGTTTTCGTAAGTCTTTACAATCTTTTTTTACTCGTGAATCACTTGCATCAACATGCTGCTCGGTCGTATCCATCCTAACATTAGCCAGATCTTCTAATTTTTCACAAACTGTATTCATTGCATGCATACTATAAACCCATTTACTTATGACACTCTGTTTTGTGCTTCTTCCTCGAGCAATACCTCCATCTGTCTTCATAGCTTTCATCATAGACTGCTCAATTACCATGTCCGTTGAAGTGCCACAGCTTAATTTGTCTGAACGTCTCACAGTGAAGAATCCTTCTGAAAATTTTTTATAGACTTCAGGATCTATGAAATTCTCTAATTGTAGCATATCCTGCAAGTATAGGTGTGCAGACTTAGCATACGGAAAATGTCCAGACGCGTGAAAGTAAGGAAGCATTTCTTTGACGCAGTTTAAATGAGCTTTCCAATCCCCCATACGTTCAGCTCTTAAAAACTCTTTAAGAATTGAAACCGTATAAAAATATTGAATCCAAAGTTTCGCTGTTGGTCCTCGTTCCTCATAATCCTTAAGTTTTTGATTCAGTTTATTAAGTAAAGCTCCAGATATTTCATCATTTTCAATATCATTGTATGAAAAAATTTTATCTACTATATTTTCGATATTAATTATTAAATCAGCATCCATGATGTCATCGATTTCAACTTCTTTTAATATTATAATTGCTAAAGCAAGTTGAAGTAGTGTATGAGCCCGAACAGCTCGTGCGTAAGCATGACCATTCAACATTTTTTCTAATGATTTCACTGCATAGATCTCTGATAGTACTTCTTTCATGCCGCTTCCTTGCATAATATGACCAATTGCTCCGAGAAAAGACATCAGTAGATGAAATCCTCCGAGTCTGATGATGATTTTGGATACTTCAGAGCCCTCTGGTGCGGCCGAAACGATTTCTCGAGCTTTTGCATACAGTGGTTGGTCAAAAGTCACGATACATACAGTGTGGCCATACCGTTTCGCATTCTCTAATGCACAAAGTAGTGTTGTATAAATAGTATTAAAATTACTCGCTGGCTGGTGAATAAATGGTAGAAATGAAATTTGTGATTTAGAATAGTTCATATAATTCTTTGTTAAAAGTTCAACAAAACCATTCCAACCAGGTAAAGACGCATTTTTCCACTTCCCATAAAACCATACTACATCAGCTTTTTTCAGGAGACATACTGGTTCAGATCCATAAGCAAAATCTTGTACGATTATTTTACTGTAACCCACTACACCATCATTTTGATAAATCAGTATTGGCACATGAGCTTTTGCCTTAAAATCATTCGCTGAAAGAGGTTTTTTGATTCGTAGCATCAATTCTTCGAGTAAAACAGATTGTTTCGGAGTAACAATTTGAATAAGACCCATTATGTGAAGCGTGTTATTACCATCTAGTGTATTTACATTTATATCGGCATTGTCAGCAACGTATTGTATAAGTGTGCCACTTTCTGGTGATAAAACATGAGGAGGACGATGAAAAACTGCTGCGGCTTCGTACATTATTGTATCATTATAAGATGCACACAAACCAAAAGACGAAAAAATTTGAATAAGACGTTTGGATCCGAACCGTCGATGAAAGAAAACTGCGAGACCTAATTGTAATTTAGACTTGAAAGACCTTGGTCGAACTGCAGTCATAATACTGTGGCAAAGATTTGTACATATTAACTTTAAATGATCTAAATTTGATCGTTTATTTTTCAAAATAACTCGTTCTATGAAATATGTCAAAGTCTCTGGGATGTCATTATTTAAATCTTCAAACATGCGACCTGGTGGACGGTAGTTCGAATTATCAAACACTGCAGATTGAATATCTTCACGAATGATAGCTGCAGCTGCTTCTAAAATTCTAAATCGTTCTTCTTTTTGATCCATTTTTTTTTTTTCATACCAGCTTTGATTCAAAATATCATGATGATTGTCTATTAAGCATATAAATGTTAATGATCCTGATTTTTCAGTGATAATGAGCTTTTCACCATACTTTACTTTTAATCGCATCTTAATCGTCTTGTAATCTAAAGTTGTAATTTTACAAACATTTCTTAGCTCATTTAAAGTGAACTGGCAGTCATTACTATTTTCCATGTAAGTAAATATCTCTTCCATTGCCAAATTTGTAGTTTCGTCTTTAGGACGACCGACTTTACCACCAGTGGAAGGTTGCATGAATGACTTATAACAATCATCATGATACTTCGCTTCAGCAGCAACTAGATCATGTACAAAGTTGACTCGCGTAAACACAGTTTCTGCTGTAGCATCGGAACGAGTCCGAGCTGCTGCCAGAATTGAATCTTTCAACTTAAGTGTGCTTGCATGGAGAATTTTACGGCGATATCCCGGAGATTTTCTCCTCTCGCTCTCTTTTTTTGCTGCCTCACCGCAAAATAAGCATAATTCTTTAAAACAAAAATCTGATGCACTTACACGTGATCTAGTACGAGGAGGGATTGCTGCCGATGTACTGGCTTCTTGTTCATCACGTTGCCTTTTTTTAGCTGACCCAATAGAATGCTTCCGAGTATAATTTTTACGACAACTTACGTGTATTGTCACAGATTTCTGTTTTTTAAGATATTCGGAAAATTCATCAGCTCGTTCGATACTTGCATCGATTAATGTCTTTAGACCACGTTCAACAGTAACAGTTTCACTTTCAGTCAAAAGTTTAGCACAAATAAAACAATATTCGGACATTTTTATTATAAAACATAAAAAAACTCGAAACAGGTTAGAATGAACACGTGTTTTCACTTCAGAGTGACGCTCAAGACTAACATTATTTTATGTATTGAGTATTTAGACAAAACAGGTATACGACCGTAGCCACGCACACAACTGAACAGAGAGACAGATGTTGCCTCAAGGTTACACTATTGTATGTATTAAGGGATCGAGTTTCATTATACCTGATATTCTCAGAATAATACTCATGAGTATTTTATATTTTAAATGTAACTTAAAATCACCGACAGAAACATATTCTTACTTACATTACAGCTACAGAAAGTATATGGGTGAGGTACTTAGGCATATTATGACGCTCGCAATTTTTTGCATCGTTATATCTCAGAAGCGGTGGCTTTTAGGGAAAAAATTATTGATACCTTTTTTATAGGAAATTCCCTGATCTACAAATTATGTCTGGGGTAATTTTGCGATAAAACTTACCGTTTTCAAGAAAATCGCGAAAAACTCATTTTTTGGACCTTATTACCCCGCTAAAATTTTTTCCTTACATGGGATCGGTTGGGACTTTTAAGACAATGTTTATAATTATAATTTAAACAATTTTAAGAATTTTCAGCTTCCCCTGAATTTGTCGTGGGTCAAATGTCTAAATTGACCGGACTATTACTCCCGCATCAATCATCTTAGCAGCATTGTTCCTTTCGACAAGATTAGGCGTATGCCTCTTCCTCTTAGCATTTGTTGTTGTTGTCGAGCTATCAGGCTGGTGGCCTGATGATGTTGCGGTGAATTGGAGTACCGCTTATGGCACCACATTAGCATTTCCAACACCCATTTGTTTACATTGTTGTATTTGTAATTTTGACATTACGTGCATTTTGAAATGTGAAATCCAACAACAATTCGATGCGGTGTATTTACTTGTTTTGACAGATGTTGTATATTTTTCAAAGTGAAATGACTCAAAACGGTTTTATTCCTCTCTGAAGAATATTTTCTTTAAATAAAAATGCTTGATTGGCAACGCTGGCTTGAAAGAGTACGGTTGACATTTATAAGAAGTTCTGTGAAATTGTGCGAAAATATTGTGAAAAAGTAGTATTTACAACATACAAAATTGAAAAAAATTCAAATAAAATCCCAAATATTCGTTTGCCAAGAGGTGAGCTATCATCTGATTATTTTGAAAGTATATTAAGCTTGTAAAATGAATGGGCTACAAAGAACCCCGCCAAATAATAACAACAACACCCCCATGTGCAACAATACAAAAGTGTATGGCGCTCAATCGCAAAAACGACAGTGTCGTTCTCCCATAAACTCCATCATGCAAGATCGTGAATCGGGCAATATGCAAGTGGTGGACAGGGCCGGCCCAAGCCAAACTTGCGCCCTGTGCAAGATTTGTAGAAAGCGCCCCTTTTTTATATTTTTTTTACACATAAACTGATACACAAGCATAAGCCTTTCCCAGATTACCCAGGAGGTAGACTTTCAATGCGTTTTTTTTTATTGAGGTATCCCCAGGAGGCCTAAACCATTAAACTAAAACGCAGCGAAGAAATAAGCAGAGGGGAAACTTTTAAACTTGGAAACTTACTTTTCTGGCCTTACATTTTGCAAATTCAGAAATGAGATCATCAAAGTCTAAAGAATTTAATAATTTCTTTTCAATGGACATTATAGATAAACCTACCAATCTCTCTTGAGTCATGGTTGTCCTAAGATAATTTTTAATAATTTTAAGTTTAGAAAAACTACGTTCTCCTGAAGCTACCGTGACCGGGATTGTATTAAGGATTTGGAGAGCAGTTACTAAATTCGGAGCAAAATCTTCAAGGTTTGAACTAAAAATAAAATTTAACATATCTAAACTTGAGCTTTGTGGCGTAACAAGCTGGGATATTACGGTTAACTCTTGAAACAATTCTTCTCCATCTAAATATTTAAAACTACTTTATGTTAAAACATTCTGCAAATTAAGGCATGAAGCACGTACATTTTTATTTTTTAAACATTCGCTTATGTTACTCAAAAATGTAAAATTGATACTATACGTATCAAACCTTTCAAGTATTTGAAAAAAAAATTCAACTTTGAATCTTTGTTTCGGCTAATATAGTTTCAGGACATTCATCAGCATAAAGTATTTTTCTCCGTTGAGATCGCAATGATGAAGCTACAAGAAACATATTTGGTATTTCTAGGGAACTAGCAATACGCTCGGTTAATTGAACATACCTACTCATTAAATTTTTCATCGGAACGCATTAAAATCAAACTGTTTTTTGTATTTTCTAAAACTGTTATGCCAGTTGACAGATTAACGGACGAACTTTGCAAATATTTACTAGTTTAATTTATATTTTCTAAAATATCAAACCAAATTAGCAGGCAGCAAATAAATGTAAAATCAAAAATTTTATTTCCTAACGATTCTGCAATGTTTTTTGCCTCTAGATTTCTTAATTCTATAGGGCTTCATATATTTCTTGAATTGAAAAAAAGTTAAACAAACATTGAATTGTATCGAAAATTTTAACTGCATAAAATGAGAACCGAGCAGCATCATTAACCACTAAATTTAAGGAATGCGGGCAACATGGAACCAAAAATGCTCTTGGTTCCAGGGTTCGAATTCGATTCTGAACACCCGCTTCTTTTCCTTTCATATTCATATTCGAACCATTATCATAACTTTGGCTTGTCTTGTCTTCAAAATACGTCACTTCTATTAAAAACTGGTAGCTATTTATTTAATATTAATTAACCAACAAAGCGAAAAAACAATTGAAACAATCTGCATTCTGCACCAGACTAGATATACATTAAAAGTAGCCGTTACAATAGTCATTAACTTTCAAACAAAAAAAAACAAACTGCCTGCGCAAGAACAATTCGACTCCAAATAGAATCATCCCTCTTTAATTTTTAAGCTCTATGCTCCTTTTCCATTCTATTAAAAATTTCATCTCCTGTAATCAGGCACTTAACTCTTACACAGTGTGCAATAAGAAAACCTGCACGCTCTGATCCATATGATTCCGTATAAATAAGTTTTTTTTTAAATATCTCCCATGTTAGTTTCGATACTCAGTGTGCAAAAAAGAAAACTTGCACATCCATTCACCATTATTTGTAGCAAAGACACCTACCTACCCAATTTCCAAATATATCACCCTGTTCATACAAGAGAAAAAATCTCAACACAAAAAAGTTCCATGCCACCTCATATGTGCAAGATATATTTTATGCACACCGAGTCCCAAAATTAACATAGAAGTATGACGAAGCAAAATACTTATTCATATTGAATCGTATGGGCTAGAACGTGCAGGTTTTGTATCACGCACAGTACCCTGTATGTGAGACTCACATGAGACATTGTGAGTTCTCATCTACAAAGAAAACAACAAAAAAATGTCTCTGAAAAAAGACAGCAGGTAGGTTTCTGTATTCTGTGCTACCTTCTACTACAAATCAAAGACACAGCAAACAGCATATATTTTTTTTGTTGTTTTCTTTGTAGATGAGAACTCACAATGTCTCATGTGAGTCTCACATACAGGGTACTGTGCGTGATACAAAACCTGCACGTTCTAGCCCATACGATTCAATATGAATAAGTATTTTGCTTCGTCATACTTCTATGTTAATTTTGGGACTCGGTGTGCATAAAATATATCTTGCACATATGAGGTGGCATGGAACTTTTTTGTGTTGAGATTTTTTCTTCTTTTCTCTTGCATGGAATTTTTTTGTGTTGAGATTTTTTTCTTTTTTTCTCTTGTACGAACAGGGTGAAATATTTGGAAATGAGGTAGGTAGAATTTTTAGTTCTGCGATATCTTGAGTTAAATTTTCATTGAATGCAACAATGAAAGTGATGTTAGTTAGTGCGCAAGAGATAACTTAGGACAGTTGTGATGGATGTTTTTTTGAGATTATTTTAAGAATGTTTGTGGTTAAAGAATGGCAAATATGTAGTAGTACATATTTGTTTGCAAGATCAGATTACATTTTCTTGCTCCTGGCAATGCGCCCCCAGAATTCTGCGCCCTGTGCATTTGCACATCTTGCACATATGCTTTGTCCGGCCCTGGTGGTGGATGTTAAGACTTTAGAACGATCACTAGCAACGCTACTTGATGAACGTATGAAAAACTTGGCTACCAAATCTGACTTGGTTGAAGTCAAGACAAAGATGGATAGTCTAGAAAGGAGTAATGTTTTTCTTCAATCGAAACTTCAACAGGTAGAGAATAGATGTCAAGTGCTTGAACGGCAAATCGATTTCCTAGAAAAAAAATCCAACGAAAAGAATCTGGTACTGCATATTCCAACTCAGGACGACGATCAGCATGTTATTGAAAAAACGAAAAGTGTGTGCTTAGATCTGCTACAGGAAAATAATCCTTCGAAAATCGTCAAAACCAAAGTTATACGCTCCAGAAACAAAAGAGTAGCGAACGTCATCGTCGAAATGCAACACAGCGAAGATGTATCACGTATATTGAGATCAGCCATCAAGTTGCGGGATACTGGAATCTCTATCCACCGAGATTATACTCGAGCTGCTCGTGATAAAAGAAGACGCCTTTTGCAAATTAAAACAAACATTCAGACATATAACAAAAACATGAAAGTGACGATTCGAGGACAAACACTTATTTGTGAAAACAAATCTTTTTATCTGGACCATAACAACATGCTTAAATGTGAATGAAACAGATGATGAAATTGGTATGACATTAATGAACAAAATTCTGACAGCATGCAGTGACAGCAACAACTTGACAGAAACTGCACAAACAACCAACAACGTCGGTAATACAGTTCATGTGCCTACAACCAGTGCTGCAGTTGGGAGTGTAAATTGTAGTATTTAGTATTAATGCCGTCTGCCGTAGTTTAAATAATTCAATCTCAAGTAATTTAGACAGTATCCAAAAATATTTAAACATTTTATCTTATAATGTGTCAGGTTTGACCAATAAAGCGCTATTTAGTGATTTTTATAAATTTGTTAACACTTTTGACATAATATTTTTATTTGAAACTTTTATAACAGAGAACAATTACACAAGTATAGATAATAAACTAATAGATTATAAGTTTATGTGGATCCCGGCAATACGAAGTCAAACAAGAGGAAGAGCAAGTGGAGGATGTTACTTTGGTTACAAAAAAGAGTTAGTAAACTTGAAGTGTGAGTTTCTCAATCAAAATCACCTAACGTACGTTAAATTGCAAATCAATAACAAAACCCTTTTGATACTCCCCCTGTACTTGAATTGCAATAACTGGGATGAGGACTTTGATAATCTCGGCGAGATATTTAATACGATTAGTTCATCGAAAATAATGCTGATTGGGGATCTGAACGGGAGAATCGGTCAAGTTGCAGGAACAATTAACGAAGCAAAAGGAATTAATAGGCAGACTAAAGATGTAGTGTGCAATACAAGAGGAAAACGAATAATTGAACTGTGTGACTCGTTTGGATTGAGAATTCTAAATGGAACAATGCCCAGTGACGTTCCTGGGGATTTTACTTTTGTTGGTGGTCAAGGTTCATCAACTATTGATTATTCAATGATAGGCGAAGATTGGGAACCCTTTGTGACTGATTTCGAGGTGCGAGAACTTCCATACTCAGACCATCTGCCGATAGTCGTTACCTTACGGATGACTGGACATTCAACTGTAGTAAATAACATCGACCAATTACTTCCTAGACTCAACTGGAAACTCTCAAAAGCCTCATTATACAGACAACGTTTGGACACGAATCTACACAACCGCCAAAATACGGACTTTCGCTTGCTAGATCAAATCGTTAAGGCATCTTATCCACAGCAGCAGATTAGTACTACACGAAACAAAATAAGGGTAGAGCCTTGGTTTGACGAAGAATGCCAGAAGGCACGCAGAATTTCATTCGCATGGCTCAGGAATTTCAGAAACTCACCCCAAGGTCAATTTAGAAACATATACATCGAAGCTAATGCGACATATAAAAAACTGTGCAAAAGCAAAAAGCGAGAGTATGAGGAACGACAAGCGGCCAGGTTGGCCTCCTGTAAGAATGCATCAACGTTTTGGAAACTTGCATGGGAGTCTCAGAACATACTGAAAGAGTTTCAAGCAGGTTTTAGAGCAGGCTACTCTACAATGGATAATATTTTTGTACTCCGAAGTCTTGCAGAAAGCTTTATCGCTCAAAAAAAGAAATTATATGTATTTTTCATCGACTTTCAAGCGGCATTCGATACAATAAATAGAGGTGCCTTATTCTACAAGCTATATAATGCGGGGTTATCGATGAAATTTGGACGTGCGCTAGAGAATCTCTATAGAGGAACTCGAGCGGCTGTATGGAATGGTCCAGAGTTGTCAGATTGGTTTGTGACCTCATCGGGAGTAAGGCAAGGCTGCACATTGAGCCCCACTTTGTTCTCACTTTTTATAAATGACCTGATTGATTATCTTCCTGGTGGCGTGGATTTCGCAGGAACACATATGAAGGCCTTATTATTTGCAGATGATATTGTCATGTTTGCGTATTCGCCGGAAGCGTTACAGCTCATGATAAACAGGTTATATAATTACTGTTGCTTATGGAACTTAATCGTTAATACGCAAAAGTCTAAAGTGATGATATTTAAAAACGGTGGTGGAAGAAATGCTTCTAACGAGAAATGGTCATTTAACGGAGAAGCCTTAGAATGTGTAACCGAATACAAATACCTAGGGGTAATTTTTACGAGAAGTTTGAGCATGCAGAAGCATTTAACTGAGCAGTTAGAAAAGGCGAAAACAGCCATTAACATATCATGGAAAAGATGCTTCATGAACAGAAACATTGCGCATAGCAGTAAGCACAAGGTATTTGAAGCTGTATCGGAGAGCATACTTTTATATGGCGCACAAGTTTGGGGATGTATGAGATTTCAAGCGGTGGAAAAACTCTTGACACACTATATTAAAAGGATATTTAGCTTACCAGTCAACACACCAAATTACGTGGTAATGCTCGAAACAGGACTATCACCTTTACACATAAAGACCTTGAAGTTGCAAGCCGATTTTCTTCAGTACATATTCAATTTATCAGAATCCAGATTAGTCAAGAAGGTAGCTATCAGTGCCATACACGAACGAAACAGCTGGTATAGAGAGTGGTCAAAACTTGCTGAAGAATGCAATTTAAGCTTTGATTTAAACCTGGAAAACATTGGTAGTTGCAAGACTCTCTTCTACAATGTAATCTCGAAGGTGGATGAGAAATGTAGAGCTGAATATATAGCTGAAGCCTCCAGTTCCATCTACAGAACAGTTTACAGTAGATTAAATCACAATTTGGCAGAGAAAAACTATTTTCGTGACTCTAATAAGGTTAATGTTATCGCTACAATGGTCAGACTTCGCAGCGAGCTTATCAATCTGAACTTCATGCCTCACAGACCTGATCTACCATTAGAATGCAGCATTTGCAACATGAGAGAAAGAGAAGACGTCATTCACTTTTTGGGAAGATGCCCAACTCTGAAAGAAACCAGAAGAAGCGTTCTTGGGAGCGATGTTTTGTCTGAAGAGCAAGTTCTGGACGAATTGAATCATATGAACGTTAATAGACTTTATGAATATTATGTAATTGCGCTCAGATATAGAGCAAGAATAATTAACGAAGAGTTTTGATTAAACAAACCTTTAACTGTATCTTATTTGAATTTTTAAATTTTATTGGTTTCCATATAATTCCTTATTTTAAACACATATGTTATTTAAAACGGTTATATCTTTGTAATTAAATTAATATATTATAGTTGTCAATCTGGCAGACGGCAAATGCCATGTCATAATGATTTTTGTAAATGTAAAAACGTATCTATTGTTAAATTCAAATGTTGATCCAATAAAATCCAAATTATCTATCTATATATCTATCTATCTAAAAACGCAAAACAAGGCGTACTTTCATTAATAATTCAAAATTTTTATTCAATTTCTGATATTTCTTATAATCTATGTGAGTCTACACAATTGAAAATTAAATTAGGTGGCGCAACAGTCCGTAGAGAACCAGGGCCTAGTGACTTACAACTCTCAACCATTCCTGTGTGCGAGTAATTGCAGGGATGGAGGGGACCTACAGTTTATATGCCGAATCCGAACGGCTAATTTGAGAAAGAACTTTTTCATGACAAGAATTACTCTTGGAGAATTTGTCAATCGCAAGAGGCAGTACAGGCAGGGATCGAACCCAAGACCTCTCGCATGACAGTCCAACGCACTCTTTCTTTCTTTCAAATTCATTTTTATTCATTCATTCTTAAGACTATCTTAAAGCTAGACAAAAATTCATAAAACTAGCCTAATTATCTATAACTTACAACTAACTTACTGGTCCCATACGGACACTCTAAGTTAAACAATAGTACTTAATTCTAATGCCTTTCGGCCCTAAGATCTATTTAACTTCGATTCATTTTATTTATTTGTGTATTCATTAGAAAATTTAGCAAAAACTAATGTCAATATCCTTTTTTATTTTTACTTAAAAACTACTTAAAATAAGGTCCTTAATATAAAACTTAAAGCTAACTAAAACTACCTATTCTACCTATAAACTACTTAAAACTAGAACAACCACAGCAGCAAATCTAACTATCTAACGTTTTTTGTTTTTCATATTTTGTCTTTTTTTTTATTTTTATTTTTTTTTTGATTATTCCATGTTTTTTTTTTAATTTTTTATTTTTTTTTTTTTGTATTTTTTTGTATTTTTCTTTTTTGTATTTTTTTTTATTTTTTTTTATTTTTGTTTTTTTTTTTTTTTTTTTTTTTTTTTTTTTGTGCCACCATGCCTATTCTACTTAAAACTAAACCCTAAAACTATAAAACAAGTATGTAAGCCGGCCACGGCTTAAAACCCCATCCCGACTACTCACTATCAAGTGCCGATTGAAGCCACCAAAACTGGCTCTCCTGCTTCACCCTATCAGTTCGGTCCCGTTCGGACACAGCCCTACTGAACCGAAGGAGCTCTGCTCCGTCTTGTGCCATGACGTCCCGATTGTACAGGAGTCGCCTATCCACGGTTCGTCGTCTGACGTGGTAGATTAGCGGAACTGCCAATCTATCCTGTATCAGACCGCATCTATCTAAAAAGAGGAATGCCTCTGGTGGAATGAAGCCGCTCAAGCGTGCACTTTCAAAATACTCGTCGTTCGGATAGAACGCCCCGAAAATTAAATTGTTGGTCGAAGACATAGCTCTTGCAATATGACCTCGGACGAGTTTTATCACGAAATTGTCAATTCTGTTGATTCGAGCCCCGTTGTATAGGACCTCGTTGGAATAGTAATGCACGAAAGAAGATTCGGCTGTTCGATATAAGCCGGTACAGCGTCGTAAACACTGCCGCTCGAACACTCGAAACTTCTCCATCTGGGAAGGGGCAACGTTGAACCACACAGGACAACCATAAACGATCATCGGCCGTATGAGGGCCATGTAGCAAATTACCTTCACTTTGGGGTCAAGCCGACTGCTAAAAAACAGCCGTTTCGTCAGAGCGAAGGCTCCTCGGGCCCTGGTCAGAGCAGCATTTATATGTCTGTCGAAATATAAATACTGATCTAACCAGATACCAAGGTACTTCACTACACTTTTGCTCGCTAATGGCTGCCCGTGAAGATCAACGATAACCATCTTGCGCCAATTCTTGCACGTATCCCTCGTGGCCCTAGCCAACGGAGTCCGGAACAGAATTGTCTGCGACTTCTGGACATTTATTTTCAGTTTCCAGTCGTCGCAATATCGCTGAATCAATAACCTCAACCTTTTGGGCCGTTCTGTACGCAATTAGATCGTCGGCATACGCAATTGCCTTTGTAAGACTACCTATCAGATCGCTGGTGTAAATGCTGAAGAGAATCGGCGAATTCACCGCTCCCTGTTGAAGACCATTTTTAATTAAGAATGTTGTGGTAGAAGTTACATTGCCACTTTTGACAACAAACTTTCTACCGTTAAGCATATCATAAAGTATATACAACAATGGCTTGCTTATGCCAAGCCTGCTCAGTTTTAGGTAAAGACCCTCTAACCATACGGTGTCAAAGGCCTTTTCCAAATCAACCAGAACAGCACCTGTGCATTGTTGTTTTGTTTTATTCCATTGGATATCAGAAACGAGTTTAGACGCAGCATGAATTGTGTCATGACCCGCCTTGAACCCGAACTGTTTATCCGGAATTATTTTGTTGTCCGCAGCCCATTTAGTCAGAACCCTATTAATGATTTTTTCGAAAACTTTGCTGATGCTCGGAAGAAGACTTATCGACCGAAGATTTGAAGGGTTGGAGTTGTCCTTTCCCTTTTTCGGGAGAGGATGAACCACAGCGGTCTTCCAATGCACTGGATAATATGCATTATTCAGTGCATTATTGAAGAGTGTGGTGTAAATGTCAATTGCCTCCATCGGTAAATGTCTTAGTACAACGTTGGATATACCATCGACACCTGCTGACTTTTTATTTTTTATTGAGTTGAAGATGAGCTGAAGCTCAATCTTCGTCACTAACAACAGTCCAACGCACTAACCATCATGCCACGGGTACTACACACACAATTGAAAAACTTATACTAAATTAATCCATAAGTTAAATAATTGGCAACTGTCAAACCATATGTGTGGGACGTATAAATCGTCCCACAAGTTCAATTTGACTTATGTGTGAGACATATGTGTGAGACGTATAAATCGTCCCACAAGTTCAATTTGGCTTTATTTACAACAAACCATGTTAGTTTTTAAATCTAAGTTAAATACTCAGTGATATATGTTTGACGTATAAATCGTCAAACAAGTTCCACTTTTTTACCTTTGATTAATTGGGTTTTCTTGTAAAAAAAAAACGTTGGTTGCTGTTTTAACTGCGGCTGTATAGCTGGCGGCGGCGTGCTGAACTCAAAGAGAGCGATTGTAAAATTTATCGGCTTTTTATACCCCTTTTCGGGCAGTTTTTGCATTGCCATGGCATTGCCAATTGGGTAGAATACAAATTCTGTTGAATTCACCACATGAAATAATAGAGAATTTGTCATTAATATTAAGAAATAAGCTTAATTATGCTGAAATCAATAATTATTATTATTTGGTTGTCTTAATATTACTCTTTTTCAATATTTAATAACGTTTTTGTAAGTTTTTTTTTATTATTTAAAACATTTGTATGTGCTTACCGTGGTGAATAAACATAAAAAAAATAAATTTCGGGCAATGCCATTTCGTCGCCATTTGCAATTTTCGTGCAGATTTATTTTCATTTTAATATATTTCTATTTCATCTTGTTTTCTCTTTCTAACTTATTGTTTTTATTATAAAGTTGATAATTTGTTTATAACTTAATAAATAATTAACTTTTTACTAATTTGACCAAATTTTCGTGTTCTTTAAATAAAATTCTTTATATATAGTGTACCCTGTGAACACTGATAATAAAGTTCACCTGTCAAATTAGAAAAGTTGTTGTGCGCATGCTGTGCAAAATTTTGTTTACCTAAAATCTTGTTAATTATTTGTGATTTGTTTAATTTTTAATGTTAAAACAGATGTTCGGGTAGTGCTTTAGTTAATTCAAGTGTTTATTCTTTGTGGTTTGTGAAATTAATAGTGTTATTGTCAATGGAAAGTTTCAATGTAATTTGAGGTTATATTTGTTTGCCTCATTTGTGTTCAATTAATGTATTTCTGTGTTTATATGGTGTAAAATGTTTAAAAATGTAGTTGTTTGTTTTCTACGAACATAAAACCTTATCCTGTTTATTGTTTTTAATAGAAATCGTGACGAAAAATTAGTGTTTTGTACTGTAATATATGTTTACAAATTGTATCAATGTTTTGTTCGTGTAATGTATGTTATTTAACTAAATTGTTGTAAATTGTTATAAACTAACGCAAATTTAATGTTCAAATCTATCTTTTTTCCTATTTTTAGGTTATTCACTCAACAATAACAATTGCCAAGTTCCGGCGAGACTATTGTGGACACCTACTGAGACTCCTGTGGACACCTACGCTTTCGCTGTTTTGTTTGTTATTGTTTTCATGTGAGTATAGGGTGTGCTGTATTTTAAGCATACATTAATTGTTTTTCTTTTGTGTTGTTTTGTTTAATTAACCCTTTCTTATTTTTTCTTTCATGTTTTTATCATTTAAATGTTCCTATAATGCGAATTGGATTGGAGGGTGTTTCGATAACATTCGGTAAGTACGTAGACGTACATACATTTTTGTTGTTTTTAACCGATCCTATTTTCTTTTTTTTTGCAGATCGGCTGGGTTTCTTACTGTTTCATTTAAATTCTATTATTTAGCTTAAGTATTGTTAAGAAAAATATAAACATATGTATTATGTATAAGTTTATAATTCATTTTTTTTGTTTATTCAAAAAATTAAAAATATACAATTATATACATTTCTTAACTATGTTGTTGTTGTTTAAATTCAATTTAATTTTGTTGGCTTAACATTCTCCCCACCTTGGACGACTACGTTCAACGATTCGCTTATTTATTTTTTTTAATCCTTTGCGGTGGTAGTTGTGAAAAAGGACTTTTCCCGCTCGGTTAACGTTAACCCTGGCTTGGTAGCTATCTGGTAGATTGACGGTAAATTGTTTCCTTTTGCTGTGTTGGATGCGTTCGAAATCAATTCTTTGCAGGGTGTTTTTAAATATGAAGAGATCTTCTCCCTCTCTGGTGACAAACCTTTGAACATCGTTGTTGATTCGCATCTTGATCTCTTCAACGGTTGTCGACGGCCTTAACATACTTAATGACGCAACTTGTGAACCGTTGATGTTCACTGGGATTAAATTCCCGACTATGCCGCTTGTGTCTTCTTTTTCCCTGTCTAAGTTCTTCTCGATCAGCTCTTGTAGAGGCGTCGGTGTCGTGAGTTGAGGTGGGGAAAATCTAACCTCCTCCAAAATGTTGAGGTAGTCCTCCCATGGTCCGATTGGCCATTCTGCGTCCATTGTTTCTGAAAAACGCTATTACTTGTGAGTTATGCTGACATATACAAAACATATACAATTTTACTACTGACAACACATGAACAGAGTTCTACTGAACAGGTCAATTACACGTTGTTATGGTGGTTTTATTGTTTTCGATTGGTAATGGGCATATTTTAACGATTGGTCGTTGACAGGTATTAAATCTAGTTGGGACCGTTACTACTCGTGTTAATCCATCTTTTCCAGGATGGATAATTTCGACGATTCCTAAAGGCCACGCAGTCGGTGGGGTGTTTTCATCTTTGATAAGAACAATATCTCCAACCTTAATACCTTTTTCATTAGTTAGCCATTAAGATCGTTGTTGAAGACGGTTTAGATATTCAGTTGACCACTTCTTCCAAAAATGTTGGTGCATTTGCTGCACTTGTTTCCATCTTTGGTTAGGTGTCGAGGTTGATGCTATGAGACTAGGCTCCGGGACTGCATTTATAGCTTGACCGATGAGGAAATGACCTGGAGTGAGAACTGCAAGATCATCAATGTCATTTCGTAGTGTACATAAAGGTCGTGCTTCGGTCGGCATGCTTCAATTTGAGCGAGTAATGTCGTGAGTTCTTCGAATGTGCATATTGTCGTGCCTAGCATACGACGCAGATGATATTTTATGGATTTTACACCTGCTTCCCATAATCCTCCGTGATGAGGTGCTGCAGGTGGGTTGAAGTGCCAGGTTATGTTTAAGTTAGACAAATAATCCACGATATTTGGTGTGGCTTCCTTAATGGCTTGATCTATGTCACGATCTAGTATCGCTTTTCCTCCTTAAAAATTCGTTCCGCAATCTGAATAGATATCTGAACATAATCCTCGTCGAGACACAAACTTTTTTAAAGCTGCTATGAAAGCCAGTGCGGTCAAATCTGACACCACCTCTATATGTATAGCCTTGGTTGCCATACATACAAATATGCAAAAATATCATTTGTAATGTTTTGCTTTTCAGATCGTTGACATTTTTAATTGTATTGGTCCGGCATAATCAACGCCCACATGTAAGAAGGCTCTTGTAAGATTAACTCTAGGCACCGGTAACGTTCCCATTAACTGTTGTATTGTTGCTGCTCGATGTTTTGCACATATAACGCATTTATGAATTTGTCGTGTTGTAACTCGTTTTCTATCAAGAATCCAAAAATTGTTGCGAAGAGTGTTAAGCACTAATGAGGTGCCTCTATGCAATGTTTCCTTGTGTATTTTCTCAACGATTAAGTTGCAGACATGGTGATCTCGTGGTAAAACGAAACGATGTTTTCGATTGTATGTGATATTCGCATTTTCCAATCGACCTCCTACTCGAATTAAGCCATCTTGATCTATAAACGGATTTAATTTTATGAGTTTGCTGTTTTTAGGCAGTGGTTTGTTTTTCTTAAGGCTATCCAATTCCATTGGAAATGCCGATGTTTGTATCATTTTGAAGACCTTTATACTAGCGTGAGATTTTTAGGCAGTGGTTTGTTTTTCTTAAGGCTATCCAATTCCATTGGAAATGCCGATGTTTGTATCATTTTGAAGACCTTTATACTAGCGTGAGATAATTCCCTTGCGGTTAAAGCACCTGTTTGCCTTTGAGCAGGGTTGTGACAATTTTGTATGTATCGTAGTACTGTAGCCATGACTCTTATGAGCTTTGTATATGATGAGTATGTTGGTAAAATTGCACTGTATGGTTGTGCAAACATATTCGTTGTCTTAGGTTGTCTGGCTTCCAAGTTAGTATCATTGGTTTCAATTGGATTTGATGGCCATTTAATTTGGGGCTTGCTAAGCCAATCCGGTCCATGCCACCACAGATTACAATCTACTAATTGTTGTGTTGTCGTTCCTCTAGAAGCCAAATCTGCGGGGTTGTCCTTCGTTGATACATGATGTAAATGCTCAGTTGGTAAGACTTCTTGAATTTCTGCCACTCTGTTAGCCACATAGGTTTTCCATTTAGATGGATGCTCACGTATCCATTGCAAAACAATTGTTGCATCTGTCCATAAAAATATTGGAATGTTTTGTAGTTGCATGTCTTGGACGGTGACTTTCAGGAGTTTTGCTAGTAGTAAAGCTCCATTTAGTTCCAAGCGAGGAAGTGTAATTGGTTTTACTGGCGCTACCTTTGATTTAGCTGTTAACAATTTCGTTGTTACGTTACTTCTTTCGTCGTGGGTTCGGATATACAATACAGCTGCATACGCTTTAATGGATGCATCACAAAACCCATGTATTTGGATTGTTTGGTTATTTTTTGATATTCCAATCCAACGGGGGATTTTTATTTTATTGACTTCTTGTAAGTCTTCCTTAAAATTCTGCCACCTTGCAGCAATGCCTTGGGATACTTTACTGTCCCAAGAAAGGCCGGTGATCCACAGTGTTTGGATTAAGATTTTTGCTACTATCACAATCGGCGAGAGCCAGCCTACTGGATCGTATAACGACACTATTTCTGACAGTATAGTACGTTTGGTGTTGGCGCTTGTATTTGATAAGCCTTGAGTGTTAAACGTGAAATAATCTTCAACAGGATACCATCGAATGCCTAAGGTTTTTACTGATTCACTTTCGTTGAGTTCTAGAAGTTCTTTAACTTCTCTATCTTCTACTGACAAATGGTTAATTAATTCTGGTTTGTTGCTTGTCCATTTTCGGAGCTTAAACCCACCTTTACTAAGCATTTCAATTAACTGTTTTTGCAGTTTGAGACATTCTGGAATTGTCTCTGCTCCACTTAGTAAATCGTCTACGTAAAAGTCGGTGAACACAACCTTTGAAGCTTGTGGATATTGTTTTTCTTCATCTTGTGCTAGTTGTTGTAACGTTTTGATTGATAAGAATGGTGCCGATGATGTTCCAAATGTGACTGTGTTTAAATGGTAATCTTGCTGAGCCTTTGTTTGTGGATCTCGCCACAAGATACGTTGATACGTCCGATGATCTGGATGCATTCGAATCATGCGGTACATTTTTCAATGTCTGCTGTTATTGCTACCTTGTGTTTTCTCCAATTTAAAACGATGGAAAACAATTTAGGTTGCAGTGTGGGTCCAATGAGCATTTGTTCATTTAATGACTTTCCATTGGTTGTTCGAGCAGATGCGTCAAATACTACGCGTAGCTTTGTAGTAGTACTTTGCTTAAATACTGCATGGTGAGGTATATAATAATTTGGTTCATTTTCTTTTGGTGGTTCACATACTTCCATGTGACCCATTGTTAAGTATTCGTCCAAACATGCCTCGTATTCATGTTTGAGTTCGATATTTTTGCTAAGCTTCCGTTGCAAATAGTCATATCTTTGTATCTCTTGATGTACCTAGAATCGGTCTAGCATCGATGGGACTTGGCTTCCAAAATGTTGGATCTGCTAATTGCTAATTCTAGTCCATTGAGATGATTCCAATTATTGCTGACTATTTGCTTGGTTGGTAATAAGTCAGTGATTGTTTTTAAAACAAACATATCTATTTCAACTGTTGCTTTAATTGGCTTGGTAGATTGAAGTTGTATTTGAACTTGCTGTCTTGAACTCACAGATTGATTCTTGTTCAAGCCAACAACTTGAATTGATGTACGTTTGCTATGCAATTGTAAAGTTTGACAGGCCTTCTCTGTAATAAAGGATGTTTGTGATCCAGAATCTAGAAGGCATCGTAGTCTTGTTGAATGACCATTGCGGTCGACTGCTGTTACCAACGCTGTTGGTAATAAAGCATTGTGTGCTTTTGTTGCAAAATAATTTTGTATTTGTTCTATGTTACCCCCTTCTTCGTGAGTTTCTTTCGACGAAGCATTGTGGAGGTGAAGTGTTGTGTGATGTGCCTTCTTACACTTTTGACAACGTTTTCTGTTTTAACAGCGTTGTTCATGTTTATTTGAAAAACAATTTAATCATCTGTTTGCGGCTTGAATTGTCTTTTTACGTGTTGGTATATCCATGTTTAGATATTTTTCACAAGTTCCCACATAATGCCTCCCATTGCAGGCTGGGCAATTAAGCTTTATGCTTTTGTGGTATGTCTGAATACCTTCCTTTTTAATCGCGGTTGTAGTTGGCCTTGCGCCGATAGTACTACTAATGGATTCCAGGACTCGTATTCGTTTGTGAAGAAATGTTGAAAATGTTGTAAACTTTGGAAGATTTTGGCTGTTTCCCAATTCTTCTTCCCAGAGACGCAATGTTTCAAATGGTAACTTCTGCACCAATAAATAAATTATTAATGCGTCCCAGGTGGTCGTGTCTACCTTCAGAGGCTTCATTTGCTGTAGGCATTCTTCAGTTGTATCAACTAATGTTTTTAAGTTCCTCCCAGATTCGGAAATGAGCTTTGTTTGGCTTACCAAAGCCTTCAAATGAAAATTAACTAGCGTCCTAGTGTTTTTATATCGCTCTTTGAGTTTTGCCCACGCTGGAGCATAGTCCTCATTGGTAATTGGTGTGTGCTTCAGTATTTTTTCGGCTTCGCCCTCCAGACAGCCTTTTAAGTAATGTAATTTTTGCACAGGTTGCAATTGCTTGTTTTGATGCACAAGTGACGTGAATAAATCATGAAATGATCTCCAAGAATTGTAATCTCCATTAAACTTGGGTAATGAGATTTTAGGCAGTTGAGTATCTGTAGACTGTGTAAACTGTGTCTCAGGTGGGATTGTCGCATTGGGATTGGATTCTATCAACGATTTGTTTAGACCATCTTCGAGTTCCCCCATGTACTCTGAGTATTTAGTTTCAATGTCATCAAATTGCTGCTTCTTGATATATTTATTGTCAAATTCCGTTTCAGAACTAATAATGATTTCGTGGATGTGTCTGTCTTGCTTGACAAATTCTTGCCACAATTCACGCAAATCGATTAATTTTTGTTTAAAAAAGCCAGCTGTTCTTCTCTCTAATCGCGTTTTCTTACCATTTTCTATGGTTTTTTCAAGTTTTGTTTTTAAAACAACTTGTTTTACTAATATAGCTCGTTTAAGTTGCTCATGGTAAATGTTGATTGTTGTCACTTTTTATTGTTTATGCCTTGTATTATTTATTAGTATTGAACAAAGAAATATCAGAAACAATACTTAAATGAATATGACAATTAAATTATTAATGTGTATCGCACTCCTGGATGGAACCACCATGTATATTTTTCAAAGTGAAATGAATCAAAACGGTTTTATTCTTTAAATAAAAACGCAAAACAAGGCGTACTTTCATTAATAATTCAAATTTTTTATTCAATTTCTGATATTTCTTATAATCTATGTAAGTCTACACAATTGACAAACTTATACTAAATTAATCCATAAGTTAAATAATTGGCAACTGTCAAACCATATGTGTGGGACGTATAAATCGTCCCACAAGTTCAATTTGACTTTATTTTAAACAAAATTGTTAATAAAATTTCGGCAATTGTCAAACCATATGTGTGAGACGTATAAATCGCCCCACAAGTTCAATTTGACTTTATTTACAACAAACTATGTTAGTTTTTAAATCTAAGTTAAATACTCAGTGATATATGTTTGACGTATAAATCGTCAAACAAGTTCCACTGTTTTACCTTTGATTAATTGGGTTATCTTGTAAAAAAATACGTTGGATGCTGTTTTACCTGTGGCTGTATAGCTGGCGGCGTGCTGAACTCAAAGAGAGCGATTGTAAAATTTATCGGCCTTTTATACCCCTTTTCGGGCAGTTTTTGCATTGCCATGGCATTGCCAATTGGGTAGAATACAAATTCTGTTGAATTCACCACATGAAATAATAGAGAATTTGTCATTAATATTAAGAAATAAGCTTAATTATGCTGAAATCAATAATTATTATTATTTGGTTGTCTTAATATTACTCTTTTTCAATACTTAATAACGTTTTTGTATGTTTTTTTTTTATTATTTAAAACATTTTTATGTGCTTACCGTGGTGGATAAACATAAAAAAAATAAATTTCTGGCAATGCCATTTCGTCGCCATTTGCAATTTTCGTGCAGATTTATTTTCATTTTAATATATTTCTATTTCATCTTGTTTTCTCTTTCTAACTTATTGTTTTTATTATAAAGTTGATAATTTGTTTATAACTTAATAAATAATTAACTTTTTACTAATTTGACCAAATTTTCGTGTTCTTTAAATAAAATTCTTTATATATAGTGTACCCTGTGAACACTGATAATAAAGTTCACCTGTCAAATTAGAAAAGTTGTTGTGCGCATGCTGTGCAAAATTTTGTTTACCTAAAATCTTGTTAATTATTTGTGATTTGTTTAATTTTTAATGTTAAAACAGATGTTCGGGTAGTGCTTTAGTTAATTCAAGTGTTTATTCTTTGTGGTTTGTGAAATTAATAGTGTTATTGTCAATGGAAAGTTTCAATGTAATTTGAGGTTATATTTGTTTGCCTCATTTGTGTTCAATTAATGTATTTCTGTGTTTATATGGTGTAAAATGTTTAAAAATGTAGTTGTTTGTTTTCTACGAACATAAAACCTTATCCTGTTTATTGTTTTTAATAGAAATCGTGACGAAAAATTAGTGTTTTGTACTGTAATATATGTTTACAAATTGTGTCAATGGTTTGTTCGTGTAATGTGTGTTATTTAACTAAATTGTTGTAAATTGTTATTAACTAACGCAAATTTAATGTTCAAATCTATCTTTTTTCCTATTTTTAGGTTATTCACTCAACAATAACAATTGCCAAGTTCCGCCGAGACTCTTGTGGACACCTACTGAGACTCCTGTGGACACCTACGCTTTCGCTGTTTTGTTTGTTATTGTTTTCATGTGAGTATAGGGTGTGCTGTATTTTAAGCATACATTAATTGTTTTGCTTTCGTGTTGTTTTGTTTAATTAACCCTTTCTTATTTTTTCTTTCATGTTTTTATCATTTAAATGTTCCTATAATGCGAATTGAGTACTTGCGCAGAGGGTGTTTCGATAACATTCGGTAAGTACGTAGACGTACATACATTTTTGTTGTTTTTAACCGATCCTATTTTCTTTTTTTTTTGCAGATCGGCTGGATTTCTTACTGTTTCATTTAAATTCTATTATTTAGCTCAAGTATTGTTAAGAAAAATATAAACATATGAATTATGTATAAGTTTATAATTCATTTTTTTTCTTTATTCAAAAAATTAAAAATATAAAATTATATACATTTCTTAACTATGTTGTTGTTGTTTAAATTCAATTTAATTTTGTTGGCTTAACAGATGTTATTTTTTTTTTGAAATTTTAGTTGTCAAATGACGTACTTGTTGTTTTGTTTATTTGAAATTAGTCACGATTCACAGAACCAAATACATTTTGTGTGTTTTTTATTTAATAATTCATAGTACTTGATTCAAAAATTATTATTTTTAGTATAACTTAATACTAAATAATCTTAAAATCTTTTGTACTTACTATCCGTAAATAGAATTACTTTAAAAATGCAGGATCCAAATGAAGATACCGAATGGAATGATGTCCTCCGTGCAAAAGGTATCCTTTCACCCAAACAAAAAGAAGCTGAAATCACCGAAGAACAAATTGTCTCCATGCTCGAGAATGCCATTGAGAAGCGAACTGGTAGTGAAAAGCAGAAAAATATCGAAGACATGAACATGGACGAACTTGAAGACTCAGAAGACGAAAATGTTCTCGAGGAATATCGTCGCAAACGAATGGCAGAGATGCGGGCCTTCGCAGAAAAGGCTCTTTTCGGCTCAGTGAGGGAAATCTCCGGACAAGATTACGTCAACGAAGTGACCAAAGCTGGAGAAGGTATGTGGGTTGTTCTGCATTTGTACGCAAATGGTGTGCCGCTCTGTTCGCTTATACGCCACCATATGCAACAGTTGGCCATAAAATTCCCACAAACTAAGCTCCTGCGGTCGATAGCCACCACCTGCATCCCAAATTTCCCAGAGAAGAACCTGCCAACAGTGTTTATCTATTTTGAAGGCCAAATGAGAAAGCAATTCATTGGTGCCTTGGAGCTTCGTGGTAAAAAATTGACCACCGATAAATTGGAATTCATGTTAGGTCAGTGTGGTGCAATTCCAACGGAAATCAAGGAAGATCCCAAGCAACAAATTCGTGACAAAATGCTCAGCGACCTGGAATTCGTTGATTTCTATTGATTTCGCAATTAGAAATGAAATATGTTTTTAGATTTTTAATATTTATTTTTTTGTTCGAATGGATTTTTATATTCAAATAATAATAAAAAAGAAAATGGAACCACAGGTTCCACGGACAGTTATTAGCCGGATGCAAATTTTAATAGTTTTATATTAACTCCGAGTCAGCGGATTTTTTTTCCAGTTAGAAAACATCACATCTGAAAAGTGATGATCGCAAACTCTGTCCTCTTTTAACAATTCAGAGACACCCAGACATTGCCACCATATTTCCTTGCTATTTATAAAAAAATTAAAACAAATTATGAAATGAAAAAAAAAATTAATGAAAAAATGCTTAAACATTTTTGATAGGAAAATACAAACATTGGAACTCACTTGGACGTGTTCTTATAAGTTTTTTTGATTTTTACTAAAAAGTGTGAACGCAACGTTCTTACTCACACTCCAAGGATTCCAGGAAGGTATAAACCATTCCTGTAGGTACATTATTGTACCGCGGGCACGACCCAATGAATTGCAATGTTTGCATTTTTAAACATTTTTGATTTTTTTTTTTTTTTATAATAAGCGCACACTTAAGGGAATATTACTACCCTTGTTATGTAAAGACACAGTGAGCACTAGGAAAGGGAGAGAGGGGTTGAAAGGAGGTGTCGGTGCACATTGGTTTTTAATTCCTGAATATTGCAATGGCTGGGAAAACAGAGTGTGGTAAGGAATTCCACATTCGCGTAGTACGGCTAAAGAACGAATCTCTATACTTGACGGTACGACCGAAGTTGGGCTCGAGGGTATACTGATGGGCATTCCTAGAAGCGCGAGTATTACGGTTGAACTGTTTAAGGGGAGGAATGCAGGTGGCTATTTCACTAGAGCATAAACCGTTAAAATAACGGTAAAAGAGGGTGAGACAGCGACGTAAATGATCCTATTATGGTGTTATCACCAATCAATCTAAATGCTCTACGTTCAACACTGTCCAAAAGGCTTAAGTAAGTTGTAAGAGCACCAGCCCAGATATGGGAGTTATACTCAAGCTTATAACAGCCAGATCAGAGGGGGAGAAAAACTTCTTGCATCGCCTTAGAAAACCCAAACATCTTACGGCATTTTTGGCGACATCGCGTATGTGTTCGTTCCACAAAAGGTGGTTGGTGATACACATACCGAGAATATCGAGATGTTCAGTCTCCTCGATGCAAGTGCCATCCATGGATAATGGCAAGGGGGGTGTATCTCGCTTTAACGATACAAGACAGCATTGTGTTTTCGAAGCATTAAATTCCACGCGATTTTTTAATCCCCATTGTAGAATGCTGTTTAATTCGGAATTTAATGAACTTATCATATATTGTCGTTGCAGTTCCACATCCGAAGAAGAGGGATGTGAGTCTGAAAACGAATATGAAAAGCTAAGAGTACTATCGTCAGCGAAACAAAGTATTGGATTAGAAGTTGCAGACAGGACATCATTAATAAAAATGAGAAAGAGTGTTGGAGATAGAACAGAGCCCTGGGGCACACCAGCATTTATTTTGTGGTTTTCAGACTTGAACCCATCTAATACTACTTGTATTGAACGATCCGAAAGGTAATTACTAATCCAATGAAGCAGGTATTCATGAAAACCGAAAGCACGCATTTTCGATAAAAGAGCCTGATGCCAAACTCTATCAAATGCTTTTGAAATATCAAGTGCAATAATCTTACTTTCTCCAAAACGATGTAAAGATTTGCTCCACTGTTCGGTGAGATGAACCATGAGATCACCAGTGGACCTATTGCTACGAAAGCCGTATTGCCGGTCATTAAGAAGCTTTCGATCTTCAAGATATTTCTTGAGCTGATAATTAATCAGCGTTTCCATGACCTTGGAAAGAAGGGACGTAAGTGCAATCGGTCGGTAATTAGAGGGTGAGGAAGAATCGCCTTTTTTGGGGATAGGCTGGACAAATGCAGTTTTTCATCCACTCGGAACGAGACCTGAGGAGTAGGACAGATGAAAAAGCTTACGCAGTGGTTTTGCCAGCGTTGAAGAACACCTCTTCAGAACAATAGAGGGGATACCATCCGGACCAGCGGATTTATGTATGTTGAGATCGTTTAGGACTCTCGCAACAGTACGAGTGCGAAAATAGATTTGCCCCATAGAATCCCTAACGCGATCGATGACAGGCGGAGTCATAACACTCACTGGCAGTGTTGAATTAGCGGCGAATTGCCTAGCGAAGAGGTTAGCTTTCTCGAGAGACCTAACAAATGGAGTGTCATTGACAACGAGCGTAGGAACCGAGGAAGAAGAAGAATTTCTCATGTTTTTTACGAATGACCAAAAATTTTTACTGCCTTTGGGACATTGCAGTATTTTTTGCCGTAATTTTTGGTCATGTAAAAATTTGGTCCGTCGAATATGGGCGTTGCAGGCCTTCCTGGCTTGCTTGAACTTTTTCCGGTTTTCCTCAGATGGATTGGCTTTAAAACAACGGAAACTTACGTTCTTAACCCTAATAACATCTTTACAGCTCGCATCAAACCATGCGTTTTCCTTAGGTCTGATGCTTTTAACCCTGTTCGGGATAAAAGTTCTCATTCCCAGGAGAATTAAACTTGTGATCATATCAGCGCTGGCGTCAACGTCACTATCGAGGAAGCATAGTGACCAGTTAAAGATCCTAAAATAATTATTGAGACCGTCCCAGTTGGCTTTCTCGTATTGCCAAACGGTTCTCTTAGTAGCTCTTTCTTTAACTGGAGAGTTTTGACACGAGAAATTTGCCGATATGACACAATGGTCAGATGAGCCTAGAGGAGATAGAACACTAATAGTGTACTTACTAGGGTCAGAGGTAAGAAACAAGTCAAGAGTGTTTTCTGCTCGACCTACCACGTCCGATATTCGAGTGGGCTCGTTGACCAGCTGAGTTAGGTGGTTTAACTCAGCGAAGATCTCAGCACACACTCCTTCTGGTGTTGCCTGGCCCGAATGTTGAAGCCATGAAGAATTGTGTACATTAAAATCGCCCGTAACAACGATTTCAGTGCGAGGGTAGGACAAAACAATTCTTTGAATGGAGTCAGACAAAGCATCAAATTCACGAGAAGTTGATACTCTGTCTAAATTTGGGCTTCGATAAAGGAAGCAGTAGTGAATGATTTGCTTATTTATGGAAAATTTAAACCACATGAAATTTAAGAAAGAATTGGTGCAAAGACCATATTGAGGTAAGAGCTGATAACCAACATCATTCCTAATGTATATGGCGAGGCCATGGTGGGAAAAGAATAAAGGCACCAAGCTATACCCATGAATGAAAAATTCAGTAGGATCGGTATCCTCACCTACTTGGGTTTCACTCAGTGCCAAAACAGCTGGCCTGTTCGAAACAGTATGGAAGTACGCAGAAAGAAAATTCGCTCTAAGCCCACGAATATTACAATAATCGACCCTGAAATTAACAGCCATTGCAAATAAAAAAATATCAAAACCAAAACAGACAATGACTCAAAAAAATTATCACTGATTTGAACCACAGAATGCTATTCGATACACGCCACTACTAGTGTTATGCCTTAGTAGTGACTAAGATCGAATCCGCCCCTGTCAATGCAAAACAGTAAACAATTCTTTTTGTCAATAATCCGTCGAACGACGACGTAGCCTGTGTATAAATTGCATTGGTTATAAAACGCAATGCAATTTGATGTACATGCTAAGCCGTGCGACTGTTAGAGAAGAGGGGAAAGTGAAAAGGATGGTACTCACTGTGCTATGCTGAGCTTGGCTTATCATATTGTTTTGTTGTTTTTTTTTTATTGTTGTTTTTGTTGCTATTGTATTATTTCGGTGTGGCGTGGTTTATTCTTTTTTGATGCTATTTTTTTATCACTAATCAATATATTAATCTGTTTTTTTTTTTGTTTTTTTTTTTTGTTTTGTTTTTGTTATTTATTATGTATGTACATATGTAATATTTATTAATTTGTAAGACAATTAACACGACTGGGCACAAGACTCAAACAAGACGCGCAAGGGACGATCGACGCGACGCACAACACAGAGGGGACCTTCCCCAACGAAAGTTCACTGACAACTGAAATAGGAAAATACAAACATTGGAATTCATTTGGTCGTGTCCTTGGTACAATAATGTACCTACAGGAATGGTTTATACCTCCCTGGTAAGCCCCATTTATTATCGATGGCTTTTTTGCAAGAAAAGAGAGCTACAGTAGCTTTTTTGACTCTTTCCTGTACGTTGCGTTTCCAATTTAGTTTTTTATCTAAGACAAGACCCAGGTATTTAGCCTCGTCTGAGAATTTTAATTGGATTCCTTTAATATGGGGAGGGTTGACAAATGGAATTTTATATCTCCTCGAAAATAAGACTAAATCGGTTTTGTGTGGGTTAACACCCAGTCCACACCGATCAGCCCAAAGTATTAGTCTGTCTAAGGCAATTTGTAAGAGTTCTTTTAACGTGTTAAGATGCTTTCCTGAAACCGCTATAGCAACGTCGTTCGCATAGGCTATCACTCTGAAACCCTCCGCATCCAGACTAGTTAGGATTTCATTCACCACTAGGTTCCAGAGGAGAGGGGATAGAACACCACCTTGCGGTGTCCCTCTACTAACGAATCGTCTGCCAGAAGAGTTGCCCAGTTTTGAGTTAATTATTCTGCTAGTAAGCATTAAATGAATTAACTCCCGAAGCGAACTCTCTACATTTAGATATGTTAGTGCAGATGTGATTGCAGATGTGTCCACGTTGTTAAAGGCACCTTCGATGTCAAGGAAAGCAACCATAGTGAACTCTTTATGATGGAGGGAATATTCGACGGTGCGTACTAAGGTGTGTAACGCTGTTTCCACCGATTTACCTTTACAGTAGGCATGTTGAGACGAAGACAGAAGTCTTGTATCAATACTTGCCCTTAAATGGATATCAATCAATCTTTCCAAGGTCTTAAGAAGGAATGATGATAGACTTATAGGTCGTAGATCTTTAGGATTGACTTGCGAGCATTTACCTGCCTTGGGTATAAAAACAACTTTAACTTCTCGCCATGCCGAGGGAACATGGACCAGGTAAAGACAGCTGGTAAAAATTGCCTCAAGGATTGGTGCAATTATGTCAGAAGTCTTTTGTAACTCGGCTGGTATTATTCCATCTGGTCCTGCAGATTTAAATGGTTTGAAGCTGTTGAGAGCCCATTGTAGCTTGTCCCTTGTGATCAGACCTTGTGGATATGTTGTATTGAGACTTGAACGTATATAACCGTTGCAAGTCTCGATAAGAGAACTACCAGGAAAATGAGTATCCAGTAGTAAGTTCAGCGATTCATTACAATTTTTCAAGCAGCTTGGCATTAGTAAACTCTGTAATGAGTTCCTGTATGAAGCCCAGTCATTTTTTTTGGTTTTGTTCTGATCCTCTGAGTCTGAGGATGAACCCAAGAGTTCGTACTCGCTCAAAAGGATCATGTTGATGTCATCCTCAGTCTCCATTAAGGATGGACTGTCTACGACTTTTGTAGAGGGTGGAGTCGCTATTGGAGAGGGCATGGGTGCATCGTCACCCTCTGTTGGGAGAGAAGGCGATGTCCCAGGCCCACCAACCGCTAGTTCACCTTCGGTTGTTTTAGGAGGGCCGCTTTCCGCGTTAACCTCATCTTTTTTATATATTCGAATTTTAATGGTTTCGAAGCCATAGTTTATCGAGCTGTGCCATCATCATCGCTCCTTTCATTGACCGCAACCACGACTTTGCTCTTCGCGACGTCACTGAAACTGGCTTTCTTGATGGGATTGAGGGGAGTGTGTTGTGCACCCGAGGCCGTTTTGGTGTCGGTACGGCCCCCTCAAGAGACCTTTCCCGTTTAGACGTAGAGTCCTTACTGGTCCTTGTTGTAGCAAGTACGTTTTAGCCCATTCGACGCTAGCGGTTTGCTGCGGTGTCCTTTCAGCCCCCGATGATGCACTAGAGGCCTTTAGGATTTTCGCCGCTTGCCGCCTTTATCTATATTGGCTTTTTGAGAGTTACCCCTTTCCATTTCTGGATGTACTGTCATTAGTAGTGGTAGGGCCATTTTTCACAACCCTGCCACTACTGAAATTAGGTATCGCTACCTTCATACTCTCGTTGCTACCAACTGCAGAGGAGGGTCCATCGTTAGCCACTACTCCCTTCTCTGTGTTGGCCGCAAGAGATACGGCAACAGGCTTTGACGCCAAACTGCCGCCCGGTCCTGAAGAGATACCGGTCTCATCATTCTTTACATTTTTGTTTTTTGTTTTGTTCATCTTGATGCCACGTGTTGCGAAGAAAAGAGGTGCGTCTGCACAGAGATTCGCATGTACAGATAAGGCTAGTTAATCCGGAGGTCGCCAGGTATCCGGATACTCCGTTAGAGACTGGGCTATTTTTGAATTGGGCCCCCAGCCAGGCTGATCATCGGCACGGGTCGTTTAACACCTTAGATACAGCCCAATAAAGATGAGAGGTGGTAGGCGAGGAAGAGATAGGGTGAGGAATCAGTTGATGTTAATTCATCATTCTGATATGTAAGGAAAAGATTGGGATTAGGTAACAGCAATTCAGCTAGGTTACCTAGAGTGAGAAGGAGCATAGGAGATAGGAGCGCTGTCTAGCTTTTTCGCCATTACAACGTGGGAGGTGGGATGGGAGTTGGTGACATAAACATATGCTGGTATGCCTTGTTTATGTGGGAATGGATGATGATTCTGTTAAGGTAGAGGGATAAGAACGTCCTTTAGTTTCAGGACTCATCTGGAGAAAATTCTCGAGAATCATTGACCTTACTCAGCTTCTACAACTCGACAAGTTCGACGTTCAGAGTAGAAGTGTAGGAGGAAGAGATGACCAATATTTTTTTCTGTTTTGTTAAGTTATAAAAAAACCGTTAGTTGAATATTTTTCAAATAATAAATAATATATATATAATATAAAATTTAATTCGCTAGCGTTATTGGTGAGATATTTTGGGTTAAAATGTTCTTACTTACTTACTTAAGGTGGCGTTGGTTTAGGTCTTCTCCCACCTCCGTATGCCACCTGAGTCACGGTTTTCCCCTACTACGCCATCCCTCGGGATTGGATTCAAAGACCTTCTAGGCTGGAGCGTTGATATTCATTCGCTCTACATGACCCAGCCATCTAAGTCGTTGGACTTTAATTCTGTTAACCAGATCAGCGTCGCTGTACAGCCCATGCAGTTCGTCGTTATATCTTCTCCTCCATGCTCCATCTATGCAGACGGGACCAAAAATCGTCCGAAGAATTCTTCTCTCGAAGCATCCTAAGACACTCTCATCTTCGGTGCGATGTTTTCCGACCTTGATGGAGCAGCGTGCATTCCCGGTCGTCACTCTGCACAAACGGATAAGTTTGGGATGCCTTACAGCGGAATTCGATTCGTCATCGCTGTTATATAATTTGGAGAAGTAGTTTTTCAATATTCTCAACATAGACTGCGTTTCTACTACGATGTTCCCCTGATCGTCCTTACAGGCTTCGTGTGCACTTCAGAAGCGCCATCTCTGATGGCCATGAAGGACATGGCAGTCTCTTGTGATTGTAGCCGTCTAACGTCGAATATTCTCACAGTACTTCCTTATTTTGGCTTGGATCGCGATATCCGTAGCCGTTCTTTGGCTAAAACGGGTGGTCCAAGTCAATGTCGGAATGTTCGGACATCCTGTATACTGGAGAAATGTAGTGCGTCAATCGCAATGGGGTCGATCTGGTTGACAGTTGATTAATCAGGAGATTTCCATATTCCCTTGAGGGTATCAAGATGTGTGAACAGCGTAATAGCTACCGGAACGTTTCACCCAGCAGTGAAGTCGATCAGCCTTAATCCGTTGTCGGATTTGGTATCGTGCAGGCTGTATCTCCCGATTGTGCCACCAAAGATGTCTTCTCTTCCTAGCTTGTATAACCATATATTATTATTTATATAGTAGTACCCGTGGTATGATGGTTAGTGCGTTGGATTGTCAGTCGTTCTTTGACTTTCAGAGAGATAACAAGTGTTTACAAGTGATTGGTATTTAATTTTAAATTAAAAAGTGCATTTTTAGGGTTTTAAAATTAAGAAGGCAGTAAGCCACAGTTTTGAGTAACTAATCGGTAGCCTAGTGGAGGTGGTGTCCGAAGATCAGTCGTTCTTTGACTTTCAAAGAGAGAGCAAGTGATTAGTAGCTAATTTTAAATTAAAAAAAGTAAATTGCATTTGTAAGGTTTTAGTGTTTTAAGAAGGCAGTGTGCCACAGTTTTTTTAAGTAATCGACAGCCTAGTGGAGGTGGCGTCGGAACACAGCTCCAAGGGTCGTGGGTTCGAATCCCGTGCGGAGCGCACGAAAATTATTGCAGCTTTTTTCCATAATCGAGAAATTTCAGATTTTATTGATTTGGAAGAAAAGCAGATGGAGAAGGAGAGAAAAGCAGGGGTATCGAAAGATACCTCTGCCAACAAATCAGGCGATGTTGCGGTGGTTCCAGCAGCGGTACCGCAAACAACCGCAACAACATCAGGTCAGGCATCTGACCAGTCAACGGCCAGACCAAAAAGAAAATTAAAAAAACAAAGCCCAAATAAGGTTGAAAGAACCAATTCGGCTAAGAGGCAGGCGAACAAAAAAAAATGGAGAAGAGGGAAGGAATCACCACGGACAGTGAATTCTCAGACTACGTCGAGTCTGAGAAAACTGAATATATGTCCGAAGGTGGAGAGGGGCTCTTCAGGCCACCGAATATAGACTTAATTCTATCGGAGCCAGAGCCAGTCCCGCAGACAAACAAGGTTGTGGAGGTAGCGGCGGACCTCCAAGATGAAAGAGAACTGGTGCAGGCCCTGCAAGTCAAACAGGCAGAGATCAGCCAGTACGAGCAAAGCCTCAATAAGCTCAAGGAGGAAATAGAGCCCCTCCTCAGTGCACTTAAGCTGAAACAAGAGGCGCGCCGACAGAAAGAGGCAGCCCAAAAACAACAGCTGCAAAAACAACAGCAGCAAAAACAACAGCAACAACAACCACAGCAGCAAAAACAACCACAACCCAAGCCCGCTTCCAAATACACAGGAGCGGTGCAAAATAAAAAGACGCCAGCAGCAGCGACAGGCCCAATTGCTGAGGGCCCATCGACTTCGGCTAAGGCAAAACAGCAGCAACAACAACAGCTACTACCAAGGCAGCAGGAGCAACAGAAACAGCAGCAGCAGCAGCAGAAGCAGCAGCAACAGCAGCAACACCAGAAACAACCACAACCCAAGAAGGAGAAGGTGCCACCGATAAGGACCCATAGAGTTGACCTGGACGACATAAAACAGGTATGTAAGTCGGCCACTAAGGGCAATTTTTTCATTAAAATCCTTAACGAAAAAGAAAAGAATTATTCGGTCCAGTGCTTCTCACTGGCCGAATACAACTTAGTAAAAGGGTTACTAAAAGAGGCCACAGCTGAGTTCTTCAGCTTCACGCCCAAAAGTGAAAAATTAAAGACGGTCCTACTGAAGGGCATAAGTTCCTGCACGGAACCGGAGGCGCTCTTAGCTGAGCTCCGCCAAAAAGCCATCGACGATCTCGATTTCATCGGGGTCAAGCCTTTCACTACGGTGAAGTCCAGGCGAGGGGGTTACAGGCTGCCAATGTTCCTCGTAACATTATCGCCCCAAAGTAGGCTTGAGAGTCTGAGGGAAATCAAATGCCTCGACTATCAAGCCATACACTGGGAGACATTAAAAAGGCACGACGACATTTTACAATGTACGAAGTGCCAGAGGTTCGGCCATGCCGGAGCCAACTGCAATATGCAGTTGCGCTGCGTCAGGTGCTCTGAAACCCACATTAAGGGAGAGTGCAAGCTGGGGAATGAGCGGGTTGAGGATTTGACCCAGCTCAAGTGTGTCCTTTGTGGAAACCAAGGGCACCCCGCTAGCTATAGGGGATGCCCTAAGGTCCAAGTAATGAAACAGAAACAGGCCAGTCAAAAAGCCGAAGAAAGTCGAACAGTTCGACAGGCTCCTACACAAAAATTCGTGGATCCCAAATTTTCCTACGCCCAAATGGTGTCAGGGAATGGGAACACGAGACAGGCTCCACCAACGGTTGCCCCAAAGGCCCCTGTGCCTAAGGCACCAGAGGTGCAGCCTGACATTGTAGCCTTGTTGTTGAACATTCAAGGTCAACTTACAGGACTGCAAAGTCAGATAAAGGAGCAATGCAAAAGGGTAGATCATCTCTACTCTTTGTTGCCTGGCCTGGCGCAATTTAGACCATAATGGGCGCGCTGCCGGAGACGCGCCTAAAAGTCCTAGCTGTGAATGTAAATTCACTGATTAGGATTGAACGAAGAGCCAATATGTTCCAATTGTTGAAAGACTACAGCCCCGATGTGTTTATGGCTAGCGAAACTAAGCTAAACCACAAACACAAATTGACTCATAAAAATTACAATATCGTAAGAAGAGACCGGCCCGACTCCACTCAAGGGGGCGGTGTCGCTCTCTTTATACGAAAAGGCATTAATTATAAAGTCATATACAACAATGAATTGCGAAAGCTCAAGACGCTAGAAGTTTGCGTTGTATGCATCTCTCTCACTCAAGGGAAGCGGATGTATATGATTGCGGCTTATGCGGCTGGAGCTCCGCAGGTTACTTACTTTGCTTCAGAACTCGAGATTCTTTTTAGGGAACTTAAACTGAGCTTGGAAGAAAACTATTTCATCTTGGCCGGTGATTTGAACGCAAAACATGAAGATTGGGGAAATCAACATAGTAATCCCAGAGGTAACCATCTTTTTAATTTGATGAATCTTTACAGCGTTGAATATGGCGTCGACCTGCTGGCTACTGAAAAGCCATCGTATCCAAGAACCGGCTCCTTTCTGGATCTTTTGCTGTACGACACCAGACTGACAGTTACAGACAAAGTGGGTAATCACCCTCGAAACTGCTTACAGACAGTCGAGTACGACAGTGATCACTGCGGACTGGCTGCTGTAATGCAGATTCCGAACGAACGCGTGGAGTTGGAGGAATACGTTGCAACGCATTCTTACAATTACAGTAAGATGCGCTGGCCTCGTTTCACCAACGCCCTAGCGAGAGAACTTCGTTCGAGTGACATAGCCCCACCAAACAACAGAAACCTGACAAATACAGAAATTGACCAACATTTACAACAGATGAATGGAACAATAAAACGAACAATGGAACGGACAATACCAAAGTTCAAAGAACGGGACCAAATGGACGCTTACAGAAACTCGACTATTGACTCACTACGTAAACACAAGAGTGGCTTACTGACAAGACTCAAAAACTTGTACAGACGACTTACAGACCCACACGACTTGGAGGTTAGGACACTGAAGTCGTCCATAAAAAATGTCAATATGTTGATTAAGGAGAACTACAGGTTATCAATTAACAAGTACTGGGACCGCAAGATCCGGTCAGTTAATTCCAGTGACCCTGGTATGTTCCCTAAAATCAACAAGATATTTAGGAAAAAGAACGACAATGACCTTCCGTGTCTGAAACTCCAAAGAACTGAAGAGAACAGAGACGTACTCATGACAGCGCAAATAGATCCAGAAGAAGCCATCTTTGACGATGACTTTTATATAATTGAAGATCCGAAGGAAAAAGTGGAGGCGGTGGGAGCTGCTTTCCAGCAAGTGTACAAGGTGAATGTTAGCATTCGCCCCAACCACGACCTGGATAACAGAGCCCTACTTAATCACTTTTACCTTCGAAATGATATAACACATTGGCGATCTGAGAACCGCGGTTTTATGCGGTTCGATGACGATTCCTTGGCAAATGCCATAATCGCCGAGCAAACGGGACCAAGTCCCTTGTTAGTGACGAAGGTTGAGCTTCAGCTCATCTTCAACTCAATAAAAAATAAAAAGTCAGCAGGTGTCGATGGTATATCCAACGTTGTACTAAGACATTTACCGATGGAGGCAATTGACATTTACACCACACTCTTCAATAATGCACTGAATAATGCATATTATCCAGTGCATTGGAAGACCGCTGTGGTTCATCCTCTCCCGAAAAAGGGAAAGGACAACTCCAACCCGTCAAATCTTCGGTCGATAAGTCTTCTTCCGAGCATCAGCAAAGTTTTCGAAAAGATCATCAATAGGGCTCTGACTAAGTGGGCTGCGGACAACAAAATAATTCCGGATAAACAGTTCGGGTTCAAGGCGGGTCATGACACAATTCATGCTGCGTCTAAACTCGTTTCTGATATCCAATGGAATAAAACAAAACAACAATGCACAGGTGCTGTTCTGGTTGATTTGGAAAAGGCCTTTGACACCGTATGGTTAGAGGGTCTTTACCTAAAACTGAGCAGGCTTGGCATAAGCAAGCCATTGTTGTATATACTTTATGATATGCTTAACGGTAGAAAGTTTGTTGTCAAAAGTGGCAATGTAACTTCTACCACAACATTCTTAATTAAAAATGGTCTTCAACAGGGAGCGGTGAATTCGCCGATTCTCTTCAGCATTTACACCAGCGATCTGATAGGTAGTCTTACAAAGGCAATTGCGTACGCCGACGATCTTATTGCGTACAGAACGGCCCGAAAGGTTGAGGTTATTAGAATTCTCTTGCAGCGTGATTTCGACAAGATTCAGCGATATTGCGACGACTGGAAACTGAAAATAAATGTCCAAAAGTCGGAGACAATTCTGTTCCGGACTCCGTTGGCTGGGGCCACGAGGGATACATGCAAGAATTGGCGCAAGATGGTCATCGTTGATCTTCACGGGCAGCCATTAGCGAGCAAAAGTGTAGTGAAGTACCTCGGTATCTGGTTAGATCAGTATTTGTATTTCGACAGACATATAAATGCTGCTCTGACCAGGGCCAGAGGAGCCTTCGCTCTAACGAAACGGCTGTTTTTTAGCAGTCGGCTTGACCCCAGAGTGAAGGTAATTTGCTACATGGCCCTCATACGGCCGATGATCGTTTATGGTTGTCCTGTGTGGTTCAACGTTGCCCCTTCCCAGATGGAGAAGTTTCGGGTGTTCGAGCGGCAGTGTTTACGACGCTGTACCGGCTTATATCGAACAGCCGAATCTTCTTACGTGCATTACTATTCCAACGAGGTCCTATACAACGGGGCTCGAATCAACAGAATTGACAATTTCGTGATAAAACTCGTTCGAGGTCACATTGCAAGAGCTATGTCTTCGACCAATAATTTAATTTTTGGGGCGTTCTATCCGAACAACGAGTATTTTGAGAGTGCACGCTTGAGCGGCTTCATTCCACCAGAGGCATTCCTCTTTTTAGATAGATGCGGTCTGATACAGGATAGATTGGCAGTTCCGTTAATCTACCACGTCAGACGACGAACCGTGGATAGGCGACTCCTGTACAATCGGGACGTCATGGCACAAGGCGGAGCAGAGCTCCTTCGGTTCAGTAGGGCTGTGTCCGAACGGGACCGAACTGATAGGGTGAAGCAGGAGAACCAGTTTTGGTGGCTTCAATCGGCACTTGATAGTGGGTAGTCGGGATGGGGTTTAAAGCCTTGGCCGGCTTACATACTTGTTTTATAGTTTTAGGGTTTAGTTTTAAGTAGAATAGGCATGGTGGCACAAAAAAAAAATACAAAAAAAAAAAAAAAACACAAAAAAAAAAAACACAAAAAAACACAAAAAAAAACACAAAAAAATAATTAAAAAAAAAATTAAAAAAAAACATGGAATAAGAAAAAAAAAAGACCAAAATATGGAAAAACAAAAAATGTTAGTTAGATTTGCTGCTGTGGTTGTTCTAGTTTTAAGTAGTTTATAGGTAGAATAGGTAGTTTTAGTTAGCTTTAAGTTTTATATTAAGGACCTTATTTTAAGTAGTTTTAAGTAAAAATAAAAAAGGATATTGATATTAGTTTTTTCAAATTTTCTAATAAATACAAAATAAATAAAATTTAATTGAAGTAAAATAGATCTTTGGGCCGAAAGGCATTAGTATTAAGTATTATAGTTTAACTTAGTGTGTCCGTATGGGACCAGTAAGTTAGTAATAAGTTATGGATAATTAGGCTAGTTTTATGAATTTTTGTCTAGCTTTAAGATAGTCTTAAGAATGAATTAATAAAAATGAATTGGTAAAAAAAAAAAAAAAGTGGTGTCCGAAGATAAATCCAAGGGTCGTGGGTTCGAATCCCATGCGGAGTGCACGAAAAATATTCAAGCTTTTTTTTAAAAGTCGAGAAATATTGGACTTTATTGATTGGGAAGATGGAGAAGAAGAGGAAAGCAGGGATATCGAAAGATATCTCTGCCCATAGACACACCATATAAAGACCGGAAACCAATCTGTCATTCTGGTTTGCCTACAAGCTGAAACGTCAATTTTCACGCACCCTTAATTCTAATATCAATTCCCCACTGCTAAAGTCAATTCACCACCGCTAAAGTCAATTCACCACATAGTGATGAGGTAGCAACTTCACAATCCAAATCTCGAATGAATGAAACGACAGAAACGCCTACAAAACGAAGAAGGACGTCAAGTGTATCATTAATCACCACCGTTATACTGTCATTGTTTCTTCTACCCGTTGTTTGTGCATCGCCGATTAACATATCAAGATTTGACAATAATCCAGGAATATATTTCGAAAATCTTGGATCCACAAATCTAGTTGCCAACGAATGGAAAATTATTGTCTACTACGATCTAGCACCCATTCGATCAGAATTAGAGTCATTTAACAATGGAACAATTGCTCTTGAACATTTATGCAACCAACTACAGTTAAGGACAACGTGCAGTGCGCTAATAACACATTTTACAAACATGAGGAGTACCCTACAAGCAGACACCAACCTCATCTCAAAACATCGAACTCCACGCGCGGCAATCAACATAGTCGGCAATTTAGCACATTCGTTATTTGGACTGCTTGATTCTGACTACGCTGACGAACTCTCAAAAACCATCAATCAAGTTAACACAAATGAAGCACATCTATTAAAAATGCTAAAAAATCAGACCTCCATCATAGACTCGACCATCAACATAATGAAACAAGATTATCTCGAAGGAAAAAACCGCATGATAACGCTTCAAAATCAAGTGACACACATCATTGCGAGAATTGGAAATACAACTGATCAGTTTAGAATCTTTCAAATTTTTACGTCTTTAACAATGCAATTAATGCTTATGGCTACAAATCTGCAGCAAATTGAAAACGCCATTCGCAACACATTTACGGACGTACACTATGGAACCATAAGTCCCCTTCTGCTATCACCAGCGCAATTGAGGGCGGAAATTATCAACATCAAAAACAATTTACCCCAATCCCAAAAACTACCATTCGAACAAGAAGACTTGCTCCACTTCTACAAGATATCAACAACAAAGGGTCAGGCTACTGGAAACCACCTGTTATTTGTCATTAAAATTCCACTAGTTGAACAAGAATCCTTCAATCTATTTCAACTCACACCCTTTCCGTCAATCGTTAATAACACGCTCCTGATCATCAGTCCGGCAATGGAAATTTTGGTTATAAATCGTCATAGAGACCAATACTTTGCAATGACAGCATCCGAACTTAAGGATTGTTACAAGGGAAAAGACATGCAGTTTTTTTGTGCCAACAGAAAGGCAAAATACCATGCTGGTTCACAAGCATACAATTGTGAATTTAATCTCTTTAACAACAATACCGTACCATCATGCAGCATACTGAAACCAAGTAATAACTTAATTTGGACCCAGCTGAACAGCAGAAATCAATGGGTATTCGGAACTCTTTATAATATTCAATTAACTGCTGTATGCAAAACAAAAACATTACAAATTGAACTCACTGGATCCGGCATTCTCTCAATGGAAAATGATTGTATACTGAGAAACAATCTCATTACCATTGAAGGAAATCAGATGATGATCAGCGCTCTACAATCATCCTACATAAGCTTTGGGAACATATCTTTAATTGCCAAACCCAAAGATGTGCACGCAGCTCTGGAATCGCTTCCAACATTCAACAACAGTCATCTAGAAGTATTAAACCATCTCCAGATTCAACTCTCTACCCTACAACATCAAGGTCTCCCCAAGCTGAACGACAAAGTATTCTTCAATAGCATTCATCACCACTTTGTCAGCTATTTAGCTCTTCTTCTCTCAATGAGCTTTGGAATTGTAATTATTTGCAAACTCCAGAAGAGATTGACGTCAGCCACTAATTCCACACCTGTTCCACAACCAAGAACACAGTACGATGTCAACGTCATATGAGAATACAGTTGAATTGAGCCATTCAACGCGGGGAAGTATGTTAAACAACATAAACAACAATAATGCTGACTGGAGTTCATTCTGAATTGGATACAACGAACGAACGCGGTGGCGTTCGATCGTTGCATATTGACCCAGATAATTAATAATTTAATTATATTTATTCATTGTAAGCATTTATTTTATTTATCCATTGTAAGCATTTCATGCAATTAATTATAAGTATAAAAGAGGCATGGGCCCACAAATAAATATCATTTTAAAACATTTCCTTTGGAGTAATTTGATCGACAGTTCACATACAGTTCAGGTTTCAAGTGCCTGCAATTGTATCATCGAATATTACCTTAATTTTGCATATAACACACAATAAACAATTCAAGTTCAAGCGCTTGCATTTGTTATCGACTTGTGTTCTGCACTATTAAGAATAATTCAATCATGGTGCTTCCCGCTTCCGCTTGATTGTTGTTGCTGTGTGCGTTGGATCGCTCAGATGGCCTGATGTTGCGGTGATTTGAAGTACCGCTGCCGGAACCACACTCACATCACCTGATTTATTAGCTGAGGTATCTTTCGATACCCCCGCTTTCTTCTCCTTCACCATTTGCTTTTCTTCCCAATCGATGAAATCAACAATTTCTCGATTGTGAAAAAAAGCAATTAAATTTTTCGTTGACTCCGCACGGGATTCGAACCCACGACCTTTGGAGCTGTTTTCGGACGCCACCTCCACTAGGCTACCGATAAGTTGTTAAATACACAGGCAACTTGCCAACTTTAATTTTAAATTAACACTTGTATTTATTTAACTTTGACATTATAATTTATAATTTAACTACACTACTTCTCCGTTTGGAAGTCAAAGAACGACTGTTCTTCGGACGCCACCTCCACTAGGCTACCGATTAGTTACTCAAAACTGTGGCTTACTGCCTTCTTAATTTTAAAACCCTAAAAATGCACTTTCTAATTTAAAATTAAATACCAATCACTTGTAAACACTTGTTATCTCTCTGAAAGTCAAAGAACGACTGACAATCCAACGCACTAACCATCATACCACGGGTACTACTATATAAATAATAATATATGGTTATACAAGCTTGGAAGAGAAGACATCTTTGGTGGCACAATCGGGAGATACAGCCTGCACGACACCAAATCCGACAACGGATTTAGGCTGATCGACTTCACTGCGGGGTGAAACGTTCCGGTAGCTATTACGCTGTTCACACATCTTGATACCCTCAAGGGAATATGGAAATCTCCTGATTAATCAACTGTCAACCAGATCGACCCCATTGCGATTGACGCACTACATTTCTCCAGTATACAGGATGTCCGAACATTCCGACATTGACTTGGACCACCCACGTTTTAGCCAAAGAACGGCTACGGATATCGCGATCCAAGCCAAAATAAGGAAGTACTGTGAGAATATTCGACGTTAGACGGCTACAATCACAAGAGACTGCCATGTCCTTCAAGGCCATCAGAGATGGCGCTTCTGAAGTGCACACGAAGCCTGTAAGGACGATCAGGGGAACATCGTAGTAGAAACGCAGTCTATGTTGAGAATATTGAAAAACCACTTCTCCAAATTATATAACAGCGATGACGAATCGAATTCCGCTGTAAGGCATCCCAAACTTATCCGTTTGTGCAGAATGACGACCGAGAATGCACGCTGCTCCATCAAGGTCGGAAAACATCGCACCGAAGATGAGAGTGTCTTAGGATGCTTCGAGAGAAGAATTCTTCGGACGATTTTTGGTCCCGTCTGCATAGATGGAGCATGGAGGAGAAGATATAACGACGAACTGCATGGGCTGTACAGCGACACTGATCTGGAATTAAAGTCCAACGACTTAGATGGCTGGGTCATGTAGAGCGAATGAACATCAACGCTCCAGCCTAGAAGGTCTTTGAATCCAATCCCGAGGGATGGCGTAGTAGGGGAAAACCGTGACTCAGGTGGCATACGGAGGTGGGAGAAGACCTAAAACAACGCCACCTTAAGTAAGTAAGTAAGAACATTTTAACCCAAAATATCTCACCAATAACGCTAGCGAATTAAATTTTATATTATATATATATTATTTGTTATTTGAAAAATATTCAACTAACGGTTTTTTTATAACTTAACAAAACAGAAAAAAATATTGGTCACCTCTTCCTCCTACACTTCTACTCTGAACGTCGAACTTGTCGAGTTGTAGAAGCTGAGTAAGGTCAATGATTCTCGAGAATTTTCTCCAGATGAGTCCTGAAACTAAAGGACGTTCTTATCCCTCTACCTTAACAGAATCATCATCCATTCCCACATAAACAAGGCATACCAGCATATGTTTATGTCACCAACTCCCATCCCACCTCCCACGTTGTAATGGCGAAAAAGCTAGACAGCGCTCCTATCTCATATGCTCCTTCTCACTCTAGGTAACCTAGCTGAATTGCTGTTACCTAATCCCAATCTTTTCCTTACATATCAGAATGATGAATTAACATCAACTGATTCCTCACCCTATCTCTTCCTCGCCTACCACCTCTCATCTTTATTGGGCTGTATCTAAGGTGTTAAACGACCCGTGCCGATGATCAGCCTGGCTGGGGGCCCAATTCAAAAATAGCCCAGTCTCTAACGGAGTATCCGGATACCTGGCGACCTCCGGATTAACTAGCCTTATCTGTACATGCGAATCTCTGTGCAGACGCACCTCTTTTCTTCGCAACTCGTGGCATCAAGATGAACAAAACAAAAAACAAAAATGTGAAGAATGATGAGACCGGTATCTCTTCAGAGCCGGGCGGCAGTTTGGCGTCAAAGCCTGTTGCCGTATCTCTTGCGGCCAACACAGAGAAGGGAGTAGTGGCTAACGATGGACCCTACCACTACTAATGACAGTACATCCAGAAATGGAAAGGGGTAACTCTCAAAAAGCCAATATAGATAAAGGCGGCAAGCGGCGAAAATCCTTGCGTGTAGAATTTTTTTTATCTTTGATGGTTCCGAACTGCAGTGGTGAGCGTTCATTTAAGATAGACTGAACAGCTTGTCAAGTTTATCAATTTAAAATTAATTACTGCAGGAAATTGAATTTGATGACTTAATTCATGATTTTGCAATTGACAAGGTCAGGAAAGTATGCCTTCAATAATATTGTATTGTATACTTAAACTTACATATATATATATCTAAAAAAACCAAATCAAAACAAATATAAAGAAATAAATTTACATAAAATTAAAAAAATATATATAAAAACATTAGAAATCAACCAAAAAAACAATAAAAATTATCAAAAATCAACTGTAAAGAAAAATGTTCAACTATTGAAGGTAAATTCAAAAAATTATAAAGTATAAAAAAATATCTGTTTTATGTTTTTTTTTTAGTTCTTTTTAAAAAGTAAAAATATTAAAAAAAAACACAAATTAATTTTAAAATGATTTTTTTAACCTAAAGAATTAAAAAAAATATATTATACCTACTTTTTTTGGCCCCCAAATCCTATTGGGCCCAGGGCCCCCAAAAGTCTAAAGATGCCCCTGCCTAACCTAACCTAACCTCCTCCGCCTCCTCCTTAAAGAAAAATGTTATGCAAAGAAGAATAATGTTTTTGGCATGTGGTTAAATTAAAAATTTCGAGTTGAACATCTTGACAAAAACAAAAACTGATGTTCCATTCAAAATAATTTAAATCTATTCAGCGTAAGTTGTTAACGTAAGATAATCTTCTTAGAAAAATCAAATCCGTACTTTTTTTTTATAAGAAATAAGAACTTTTAAGACATAATTCTAAAATTAATGAAAATTAGGTTTCGACTTAAAATTTCAGGAACAAAAACTGATGTTAAAATAAGTATTGTATCATACCTATGAAAAATATTTTTCAAACTTTTAGTTATATTTTAGAAACTTTTAATTGACAAATTTGTTTAAAAATTTGTTTTAAACACGAAAACCTACAAAAACACCGACAAAATGATAAAAAATGGGTTTTTACTTAAGTGTTATGAGAAGAAACAAAGATATTGACTTCAAATGTTTGTGTTTAACGCAAAACATTGTTAATTCCAATGTCTTCTGGCATGGATCAGAAGTTATCAGTGTGGGTCGAATTCCAGCCTCTCTTTTTTTGTACAAATGACGCATTCACCGAAAACTGCTACTTACTTACTTATGGTGGCACTACAGTCCTTCCGTTACTAGGGCCTCATCCAACAAACTTTTCCATCTAGCTCCCTAACTAGATGTTTCTATTTAAGAGAGGTCCCTTTTCACTTGTGCGCGTCATCTGATATGCGTCTTCCTCTACTGCGCTGTCCTGTGAGGATTTGAAGACTTCATGCACCTGCACTGTATAGCAGGACGGGGATGATATGGGTCTTATTGACAAAGTCATTAACTTCCTCAAAGTTACGTCAGTCGATGGTGAGACTTCGGTGTCGGTATTGTAGGTGCTTTCTTGATGACAGCATGTACTTTCTTCCTACCATATCTTACAGATAAGTTGGTGCATGCTCCTAACTAAATTATCTGCAGCTGCTTTGAAGAGCTTGGCATTCAAGCCAGCTCCGGTGG
>OV049924.1:280837277-280913650 GCA_920104205.1 Eupeodes latifasciatus
CACTATCTGAATAGTCCTCCCCTTCAGAAGTTGGAAAAGTAGTAGTTGGCGTTTTTAACAACGAAATGGTTTCTAGTGGAAGGTTTTGAGTTTTCATTCGTGAAAAACTAGATTTGATTGACAGCAGTGGATCAGATGCAATGAAGAATCTGTTGAGGACATCTCTGTTTGTATCTTTTCTGCTCGTTTTTCTACTGAAATACTCCCGATTTTGCCTGTATTCTTTGTTCTCCATGAACAAGTATTTTGTGGATGCTTGCTGGCATGCTATACCTAGGATAGAGAGACTGGTATAGGTTTTTAGTTTCCAAGGTATAAATTTCTCTGCATCTACATATCTCCAGATCGCATGATAAAGCTTCGAGAATGGCAAGGAAACGCTTTATCAACCTTATGTCAATGCCAGTGATTACATCAGTTAATTCGGGGTTCCTGAAAAATCTGCGGGCCGAATTTCCGTCGTTTGTGTTGCCTGCTGTTTGTTTTGGCTTATCAACATGAAGACCCATTTCTTTATAGAATTTTTTTTTGGATAAACGATTTTCTAGATGCCACTGAAAGTTTATCCTCAGATTTCCTAGCCTGCCACTTTTTGATATCTAATTTATAAGAGATATGCAACATGCATTCATACTCCCGAATCCAGGAATGTAAGGGAGATATTCCGAATGTATACATATCTTCATCTATGTTTCGTGTAGCAAATAAGTCTCCATTCATATATTTTGGAGTGGCTCCAAATATATAGCACCTTTCCGTTGAATCGTATTGCGACAAGGCACTGCAAACTTTACTGTCTACCATAGTCATAATTAGATTATGATTGAGTTCGATATGCAAATCTTTGATTTGAATGTTTGTGAAAACAAGTTCCTTGATGATATCTCGCATTCTATTTGCTTCTTATTGTATGACATCCTTTGTTTCTTTTGCCATGGAAAAGCGAACAGGTCTACAAAACCTAGTCGAATTTGGTCGGGGATTCTGCCAAACAACGCTTTTGGATCTCTCACACATGAGCCTTATAGGCACTAAATTCACTGAAAATAAATTCTCATCGCTAAAACCCTCCGTTAAGGTTTGTTTGTATCGGCTTTGAGCAGAACTTCACATCGCCACTTGTAGATCAGGCGTAATTTTGAAAACTTTCCTTGTTCAATGACTTCAGATTGCGCTTCACAAATTCTTTTTGCTGTCAAATCTACAAGGGCTTATATATTTACCTCAACAGATGTGTCAGTGACTTGTATGCTTTGTTCTGGAGGATAGCACTGTTCCTTAGCTTTTAATACGAGGTAAAAGGGGGGGGGATAAATTGCTTCCAGCATCTTTAGCTTTTTGCTATTTATAACTTTTTGTGTGGGATACTTAACTTCAACCGCTTGCTGCACAATAAATTATGCAAATATGCAGTTAATTTAAGCTTAAATAACCGGTTTGTTATATTAGGAGCTAAAAAAAAAGTTTTTTTACATGGGAGTACAACTTTGTTTTTTGAATAAAGTTCCGCTAGATTTTGATTATTTAACAGTGTGCGGCGTAAGTAATCTCGTCATCTTTTCTCTGATGTGACGCGCATTGGGTTTGCAATATGGTTCGCAACCAATTTATGGTTTTTAGATTATTTGGTTTGATGTTTGTTACTATCAATCGCCTGGGGTTATCCTTTGCATTCTTACTATCTTAAATGTGCACTTTAACTTATGGTCATAGCTTTCTGAAAGGCGTGTGTTATTCACGTCTAGTTGATGGTTTAAGTTGAACATAATATCATGTTTAATTTTGGGGGTTAGGTTTTGGCATTCTGGAGCGTCTTCTTCGTTTCCGGCTGCTAGTAGCAGGAGCATAGGGCGGCAACCAGTTCCTTCCATCTCTCTCTATTCCTAGCACGATACCTCAGCTGGGACCACGTCTCCAAGTTTTGGGACCGGGCTTCTTCATGACAGATGATCTCCATGTTTCTCTTGGTCTTCCAGGCCGCCTTCTACCTTGAGGATTCCATTGAAAGCACTGCTTTGCTATGTTGTCGTCCGGCTTCCTCAATGTATGGCCAATCCAGCGCCACTTTCTCTGCGCGATGTCAACATCCACTTTTGTTTGCCCAGTCCTGAGCCACACTTCATTGTTAGATATGGTTTGTGGCCACCGGATGTTCAGGATGTAACGTAGACAGCGGTTGACAAAAATTTGCAACCTTCTCGAGATGCCAGCAGAGCACTTCCAAGTTTCGCAGGCATATAGCAGCACGGATTTTACGTTGGACTCAAACAACTTTAACTTGGCACGGAGCGCTATTTTCTTGAGTTCCACACTTTAGAAAGCATCCCGAATGCACTACGGGCTTTATTTATTCTATTGGTGCATCCAGGTCCGTTCCACCATCGAGTGCCAAATAGCTTCCCAGATAGTTAAACTGGGTGACCTCTTCTACTGCCACGTGTCTCACAAAAACCTGTTGTTGTTGGTTTCGGCTGGTGTGCATTAACTTAGTCTTACTGCCATTAATCCTTAAGCCAGCCACCTCCCCATTTTGTTGAAGAGAGTTGCACATTTGGCTGAGGTCTCCATTTCTGTTTGCCATTAAGCATATGTCGTCAGCATAGTCCAAATGGCTTAATGTTTCCTTCAGGCGCCATTGGATACCCAGTCTCTCGTGTTCACCCACCGTAGCAGTCATAACATCATCAATAGCAAGCAAGAACAGAATCGGTGACAATATATCACCCTGTCTTACTCCCTGTCTTACTCCCTGTCGCACTTGAAGTGCGTCGGAAAGCTGTACATTGTGCAAAACGAAACACCTTGCGTTGTTGTAAGACTCTTTTACTATAGCAACAATTGTATCAGGAATGCCTCTAGCAACAAGCGATCTCCAGAAAACATCACGACTAACGCGATCGAAGGCCTTTTCAAAATCGACGAACATGAGGTAAAGCGGCGATTGGTACTCCGACGATTGTTCAAGAATAATTCGCAAGGTGTTAATGTGGTCGACACATGATCGACCACTGCGAAATCCCGCTTGATGCCTCTTGAGCGTAGACTCGATCTTAGATCAAATGGTGATTCCACGCCAGTTATTGCAGTTCTTAAGATCACCTTTTTTTGGTAGCTTGATGATTACCCCGTCCTTCCATTCCCTGAGAAAGGTTTCGTTTTCCCAAACAGACTTAACAAGTGGCAACAAGATAACGGCAGCTAAGTCGGGGTCTACTTTGAGGAATTCGGAGCGTAGCTTATAAAAAATATTTTCTAAATATTGTAAAATAAAAGTGAATTTTTGAGTTCTATTACCCTCATCTGTTATTAATAAAAATCAGGTATATGGTGAATTCCATGACCCAAAGATGAACAAAAAATAGGGTTGTCTCTTCATATCCTGGCCCTATTGGAAGGTTGGCTGGCTTAAAGAGGAGTAAATATACCCTCATCTATTATTTATTTGATTTTGATAAAGACTTAACACTTCAATTGTAGGCAACTCTGAGTTATGCATTGGTAAGACAACCCTATATTTTTCGGACGAGAGTTAAATTACCTTTTATTTGACAACAAAATCAAATAAATAACAGATAAGGGTATATTTACTCCGCAGACCCACCTCTTTAAGCCAGGCAACCTTTCAATAGGGCCAGGATATAAGTAGGCAACCCTAGTTTTTGTAAACAACAGATGAGGGTAACAGAACTAAAAAATGGACTTTTATTTTACAATATTTAGCGCCTTAGAGCCAGGTTATAGCTAGGCAATCTAAGCGTAAATTTTTATTACAATTGAAATCTATGATAAAATATTGGTCAATAACAAATAACAGATGAGGTGATATTTCTTCTACGTATCTTAGACTATTAGACATAATACACTTCTTGATAACAGAAAGTTTTTAAAAGCTTTCATTTCTTCATTTAACGGTAAACTTCAACAATGTCAACCATGTTAAACATTTTAAACTAATTCACCTTATCCAAGACAACATTTTTGTATGTACATATACATATATGTATGTATACTCATAGACTAACTAATAATAAAGACGGGACACTTCATAGAAAGAAAAAGAAACCAATTTTAGATTGCCTCCACAGCATACATTCATGTTTTGTTCGAAGAGCGATTATTTGTTTGTTGTTATGATTAAAAGTTGCAAGTTGCAATGAATGATCGAACCACACACAGGTCAAAATAAAAAGAACACAGCGCAGACGCAGATACAGACATATTCACAGAGTGATGAGTGATGTATCAACTTCACAAAAAAAAAAACACACGCAACGAGTTCTGTTTTCCGTATCTATTTCATATGTTATATACATATGTAAGTTAACACGACACCCAATTCCCTTTTCCCATACAAGCATTGAACCTTTTTTTCTTTTCCCATTCTACCTTTCCCACAATAATCCATTCCCATTAATCAGCAGAAACCCAAATTCAAATAAATATTAAATAATTAAATTATAAGAATAATTTGTATTGAATTTTATATTATTATTTCTTTTAAACATATTGCATAGTTTTTGTAGCATAAGCAAAATAATAACTTTTATTAAATTTTATATTATTGTTTGTATTTCTAAGAATTACTTTAAAACAAATTGTATGATTTTTGTAGCATAAGCAATTTATAAATGTATAAATACAGGTGAATAAAATAAAATTGGCACTTATAAGTCAACCACGAACCTAAATGTGTGTTTTATTATATCGTGTGGCAATACACACGTTAACTGGCGCCCGAGCAACCAATACCCGAATTAAAGTGCTAAGATTCCTGATTAATAGTGACTGTGAAAATAAGGTGTAACACAAGAACCACCCACGGTTAAAAAGTGATTTTTAAGAAATTACAATAAAATTAATTTGAAAGGAATCAGTGTAAGGTGTAATATTTAAATTGACCTACAAATTAGTGCTTCGCGTAAAAACTTAAATTTTGTAAAAGGTGCAAACTTAAGAACCACCGTTGTCTTACTGAAACTTTTGCATCTCTCGAGCACCGTCGTAAGGTTTCATGTCTCTCATTATTTTATCGCTACTTCTATAAGCAATGCTCTAATGAAATAGCCAGTTGCATTCCTGCCCTCAAAAAATTTAACCGTAATACTCGTTATTTTAGGAATGCCCATCAGTTTACCCTTGAGCCCAATTTCGGTCGTACTGTAAAGTACAGAGTTTCTTTTTTTAGTCGCACTACACGAATGTGGAATACTTTACCAGATTCAATATTTCCCACTCATTACAATGTGCAGGCATTCAAAACCAATGTGCATCGGTATCTCCTTTCAAATCCTATCCTTCCTTCCTAATTACTCGCACTGTGTATACTCATTATAAGGGTAGTCATATCCCCTTGAGTGCGCGTACAATTTAAAAAAAAAAAAAAAAAACGTATTTTTACGCAATAATTAAAAAGAACTCTGTGAAAGGTTTAAACGTCAGAACCGCCGTACAGAAACTTATAATTAAATCAGTGTAAGTGCAACACACAAACTACCGGAAAACTACAAATTAGTGCTTCGCGTAAAAACTTAAATTTTGTGAATAATTAAAAAGAACTCTGTGAAAGGTGTAAACGTAAGAACCGCCGTACAGAAACTTATAATCAAATCAGTGTAAGCGCAACACATAAACTGCCGGAAAACTACAAAATTAGTGCTTCGCATAAGAAATTAAATTTTGTGAAAGGTGTAAACTTAAGAACCACCTAACAAACTGTAATTTTACAAAGAACTCTGTGAAAAGTGAAAACGTAAGAAACACCATACAGAAACCTTTAAAAACAGCCCGAAAACTACAAAATTAGTTCGTGTCTCTTACATAAAGAAGGAAGATAAGAAACTCTTCAAGATCGCATCAAACAGTGGAAGAAACCGTTCCAAGTATCTAACGAAAAAAGGACTAAACGGAATCCCGGCGATGCTGCTATTTCTGTAAGGAATTACAAATATTTCCTATATTTTATAAAAACTATATTATCATATTATGTTATATTTCATAATAATTATATCATTATATTTTATATAAACTACAAACGAATTTAACAAAAGTGTTAAAAAAAATATAATATCAAAAAGAAAAATCTTAAAAAAAAAATATTTTTTTCGGAATTTTCCGACTCATGTTTTTTAGATCATAAATAATGAAAAAAATCATATTGAAGTCTTAAAAACTATTACTCAAATAGATATTTGTGCAAGAAAAAAATAAAAAAAAAGTCATTTGAACAAAAAATTTTGAAAAAATATAAATTAAAATTGTATAAAATCATATACTTATCATCTTTTCCCATTCCCACATTCCTCGCCAAAACCAACCATCATGTCTGACATCGAACATTTAAATGAACTTGTTAGGCAACTAATGGGGGCTGTTAATGCCCAAATCGAACAGATAAAATTAATTAATAATAGACTGAGTGAAGTGGAAAGTGGTAATTTCAAGAGCAGAGCAAAATGGTGTGAGAATTTTGCATAACATACATATGTACATATAAGCATTAATGATATCCCTAAATTATTAAAAATCTCTTCATCCTATAGTGTATGAAAAAAATCGAGAACAAATAAATTTACCTAAGGGTAACACCTCCTCAAAGCTTAACCAATAACCTTTCCCTTCGGAGAACGGAACAAGACCTTATCGAAATAAGGAAACTTCCTAATTGCGTTAGGGATCACCAAGTCTTTGACGGAAATGCCGTCCAATATATTTCACGGGTCCACAGTGTGGAGTCCATATTAAAAGACTATGAGATTGTAAAATCAAAACCAATAGAGCCAACCTACAACATATACGACATAAAATAAGAGGTCCAGCCGATGCTGCCCTCGTTTCGTATAATATTTTTGATGAAGATTGGGCAACAATAAAAAATGTTTGTCACTGCACTATGCAGACAAACGTGACGTTCGCACCTTGGAGCACGAGCTCAATTTGCTAACACAAGGCCGCAGAACAATTGATGAATTTAACGCCAGGGTAAATCATCAATTATCCCTTTTAATTAATAAAATTAAAGCTGAAGATTATTGCCAAGAGACGGTAAACGCTTTGACGGCAAATTACCGAAACAGAGCGTTAGATATATTTGTAAGAGGTCTCAACGGAGATGTCTCTAAAATGTTAATGATTCAGAAACCTCAAACACTACCAGAGGCTTATACCTCTTGATTGGAGTTTCAAAATCTTAATTTTAGAAATTTTTAAATTCACAATAGGAATCTAAATAATAGAATCACTGCTCCAAATAACCATATGTTCCCTCCAACATATCAGGAAAAATACATATCTCCTCAATTAACACCAGCAGAAAAATCCCAGCTATATAATCAACGATCCATAGATCAAAAAGCACGTTTGGCTAATCCACCACCTCCTAGGCCATCCAACCCAAAGCCTCCGCAACCAATGGAGATTGATCAGTCAATCCAATCGCGTAGAATAAACTACATGAATCGACCAACCAGCAACGAAGATCAAAACAAGAGAACAAACGGATCTGACAACTTACCCAGGAAGCAACAACGTGTTTTCGCTACTAACACAATAGAAGATCAAGAAGATTCAAAAGAACTTTTACAGGACTATTTATATTCTAAAGAAGACGAAAATTATGAGGACAACGATGAAACTGATTACACAGAACTTAATTTTATGACGGGGGCCTCTCTAGCGTACCATACCTAGAGTATGCTACAAGAGATGGTGAAGTGTTAAAATTCTTAGTAGATACTGGAGCAAACAAAAACTTCATATCTGAAAGAATTGCGTTTAATACTAAACCAGTCTCTAAGCCATTTAAAATCCAATCTGCAACTGGACAGTTAGAAATAACTGAAAAAATCAGAGCCCCATTTTTCAAACCCATAAACAACAACACCCTCCTCGATTTTTTTTGTTCTTCCCGGACTAACCTCTTTTGATGGTGTCATAGGTGATGATACGCTGAAAGAGTTAGAAGCTATAATAGATAGCAAAAATAATACTCTTACAATTTCAAACATTAAAATTGACCTTAAAGAAAAAGTTTCTAAACAGGTGAACAATATCGAAACCAATTCCGATGAACAAGATAAAATTGAGAACCTATTAAGAAAACATGAATCACTATTTGGACCGATTTCTGACAGTAGTACTGTAGACACGAGTGTTCGTGTAGAAATAAGAACCACTACTTCCGATCCGAAGTCGAATCCCAAATAAATAAAATGCTAGCCGATGGTGTTACAAGACCATCTAAAAGCCCTTATAACTCACCTCTTTGCATTGTTCCAAAAAAACCAAATGCAGCAGGTGAAAAACAATACAGGCTAGTAATCGACTTTAAAAGATTGAACGCAATAACCATCCCAGACGCCTATCCCATTCCTGACATAACCAACACCTTAGCAAGCTTAGGTGAATCCAAATTGTTCACAACACTTGACCTGACATCTGGCTTTCACCAGATAAAAATGAAAGATAGCGATATTCCCTAAACCGCCTTTTCAACAGCTAATGTTAAATATGAGTTTACTCGATTACCATTCGGTCTGAAAAATGCGCCCGCTATATTTCAGCGGATGATAAACGATGTCTTGAGCCCTCTTATTGGTAAAACTTGCTATGTCTACATAGACGATATCATCGTCTTTGGGAAAAACGAATTTGACCACTTAAAGAATCTCGACGAAGTTTTATTATACTTGAAAAGAGCAAATTTAAAGGTGAATCTAGAAAAGTCGAAGTTCTTGAAAACCCAAGTTGACTTTTTAGGATACATCATTACCCAAGAAGGAATTCGCGCCGATCCCGCAAAAATAGCTGCAATTCAAAAACTTCCACCACCAATGAATCTGAAAGAACTCAAAAGCTTTCTTGGTCTTGCATCGTATTATCGGAAATTCATCAAAGATTTTGCAAAAGTAGCAAAGCCATTGACAAATCTCACAAGAGGTGCAAATGCACAAATAAAAGCAAACCAGTCAAAAAAGGTTGTAGTTAATCTTGACGACCAAGCCTTAAAAGCTTTTAAAGATCTTAAAGACATGCTTATTTCTTCTGATATTTTAATATTTCCCGATTTTCAAAAGCCGTTCATTTTGAGAACGGATGCATCCAATTATGCAATTGGAGCTGTCCTGTCACAAGGAGACTTAGGCAAAAACAGACCTATCAACTTCATTTCTAGATCCCTGAACGAAACCGAAGAACATTTTTCAACAATTGAGAAAGAAATGCTTGCAAGTGTGTGGGCACTGGATAAGCTAAAAACATACATATCTTTATGGTGCCAAAAACATTAAAATCTTCATCGACCACCAACCTTTAACTTATGCATTAGGCAACCGCAATAATAACGCGAAGTCAAAAAGGTGGAAGGCTAGGATAGAAGAATTTAATTTTACACTCGTATATAAACCAGGACGATCAAATGTCGTGGCAGACACTCTTTCACGACTCCCTGTACTTAATATTTTATCTTCATCTTCAACTGTAACTCAACACAGTGCTGAAAAAGACAGTAGTGACCTCATTCCACACTGTGAAGCACCACTAAACGTTTTTAGAAACCAAATTATTTTCTCCGAAGGCAATGATATGACTTGCTATGAAGAACCACATCCCAAATAGCAAAGATATTATATAAAGATGCAAAATTATGACAGTAATACATTAATTCGATTATTAAAGGAAAAACTCAACCCAAATATTTTAAACGGTATAAAGATTCCAGAAAAATATATCCAACTATTACAAGACATTTACAAATCCAATAAATTTAAAATAATTCAAGATGAGCACAAGAAGAAGAAGGAAGAATATACAGTGATTTATAATTGTCAATATTGCAACCGATAGATATAATAACACAATCCATTCGGTAACAATGCAAAAAAGCCTGCTGATATCTTTTTTGGAAGATCTCAAAGAATAAATTATCAGGGTTTATTAAATTTCAAAGATATTGTCAATATACAGACCTTAAACATGAGATCAAACGCAACCAAGCAAATCAATTAAGGAGATGTAATAAGAAAAGATCACCACCTAAAAACTACAATTCTGGTGAAATTGTTTTTAAGAAAGATAAACAAATAAAAGGAAAAGAAAAACCTACATATGTTTTAAAAGGAAACAGTAGGATTAGATAATAAAGTTACCATAACAACAACCAACGGTAAAAGAATTCACAAATCACATCTAATAAATATACCTTCTTTTACAGATTATCAGTGTAGTAATTAACTTAGTTTTGTTTATTTTCATAAGACGACAATGAAAACATAAGAAAAAACTCATTATTCCCCAATTTAATCCAGTAAAACTCCATTTAGACTCACTCAATTCAATTTCTACCCAAAATTCCAACAATAGAATCAGTAAAAAATTAAAACCTAATCTGCGGGACGCAGATACTTAAGAAAGGGGGAGTTAACACGACACCCAATTCCCTTTTCCCATAACAAGCATTGAACTTCTTTTTCTTTTCCCATTCTACCTTTCCCACAATAATCCATTCCCATTAATCAGCAGAAACCCAAATTCAAATAAATATTAAATAATTAAATTCCAAGAATAATTTGTATTGAATTTTATATTATTATTTCTTTTAAACATATTGCATAGTTTTAGTGGCATAAGCAAAATAATAACTTTTATTAAATTTTATATTATTGTTTGTATTTCTAAGAATTACTTTAAAACAAATTGTATGATTTTTGTAGCATAAGCAATTTATAAATGTATAAATACAGGTGAATAAAATAAAATTGGCACTAATAAGTCAACCACGAACCTAAATGTGTGTTTTTTTTATATCGTGTGGCAATACACACGTTAACTTGTATATAAATATAGCTTGGGTTGGGAAATAGGAATGGGAATCTATTGAATTGAATGATGGTGATCAAAAACACTCTATTACCAAGACCGGAATCTTTCGTACGTTTCACTCTCCAAAACCCGTTTGTTTACATTGTTGTATTTGTAATTTTGACAATTAGTCCATGAATAGATGTGAGCACAAACAAAAAAAAACGATGCAGTGGGCTAGCGGCACTTGGCAAAGCAAAAACAAAATGGAGGGGTTAATAAGTTTTTTTCAGGTTTTTCTTTTTACTTTTTTCGATGAAAAAGTCAGTTTTAAGCTTTAATTTTGCAGGCATTTTGTGGATAGTGAACCAATGTACCTTTTTGTCTTGAAAAAAGCATGTTCAACATCAGTTATTATAATTAATTCACTAATTTACAGTAATCACTACGAAATTCTTTAAATTTCATAATAATCCCCGGATTTTTGTATCAAAGATGCGTTCGAAGAACCATCAATTAAAGGGTGCGAGTGCAATTTTTGTATTGAATTCTAATAAATTTTCGTTAACGAACGGCCCAAATATTTTGATAATCCAAGTATATTTATAGTTTGTATATTTAAAAAAAAGAGTTATAATCGAAAAATATCTTATCCATAACATTCTTTATTGATGGAAGCATACATGTATTTGCTATCAAAAAAAAAACTGCATCAAAGGAACACAAATGTTTTAAAAAAGTAATCAGAACGATTATAGCGAACCTGTTGAATAAATGCAGAGCAAATATAATGTAAATTTTGACATATATCACAAAATGAAAACGTCTTAAAATCGTTCTGAATTCATGCACAACTAATTCAATAGAACATGTAATCGTCATAAATGTTTATTGTTGACGTACAGAAGTTTTTTTTTAGTGAATTTCCACAGTTTAACGCAAAATATAATTTTCATTCATTCCTTAAAAATGTTTAGTTACCAAAGTTCAAGTTTACTTATTATTGTTTGAAAAGTATGTTTAGTAAAAATGCTGCTAATAATAAAAAAAAATTAATGAGTTTTACGTATATGTTTTTGTTTTTCGTAATATAATAAATACTACCATAGATTACATTTTATAAATGCAGAACATAGAAGAAAATATACATAAACAATAGTTTTCAGATATAAAGCAGAGGTTAGCGTAGAAAAATATTTTTGAGAAAGCCAATAATATTTTAAATATGTTCATTAAAGAAATTTCCGCTTCGGCTAACCTTCATCAACTTTTTAGAAAAAAAATTAGCATTAATAGCAGCCAATTATTTCATAGCATAATTAATTTTTCAGATTGTAAAATGTCTAGAAATTTTCATACGCTACAAAATTCGTAATTTTATGCGTAAACATGGAAGATAACATTATTTAGTCAAGAAGTATGGATTTTGGCGCGTATATCGGTTTTTTTCTATTGGGTGTTCGGTTTCCCCATACTGGAAGAAAAAAAGTTACTTAAATCTATTTATTGCACTCATTTAGTTGGTATTGTGTGTAAACATATTGCCTTTTTCTATTCGTTAAAGATGCTTTACACAAAGCAACTTATTTTTAAAACATGGTTCCCTCAAATTTGTATTCCAAAATCTAACTACAAACAAAATTCCAACTCTAACATAGTCCCTTAAAAAGAAATTTTCGGGAATATTTCTGCAACAAACAAAACTAAAATTTGGTCTTGCAACTACCGAACTGCTTAAATGATGAAAATACTAATCTAATTGAGGAATCTGAACTAGCTAAAGTTGGCAATGGAACTTCACAAGTATGCTTCTCGTAGCATTGTCTGTACAAAAAAATACGGAGGCATCCGCCTATTGTTTCCACCTGAACTTCTAAAGTCGCCAAGAAAATGCTCTAAACAAACTACACTGAAAAAATTGTCTGTTTTGTTGTTTTACAAAGTATTGAGTTACACTTTTGTCCATTTGCAATAACTATACTTAACCGGTTGCAGCGCATGTTGCGTTCGCAAATTATTTAAGTAAACAAAATAAATAATAATAAACTAATAAATCATTAAATAATATGTATTTGGTCAATTTTATTATATTTAATATACATTTACAACATTTATTTGGATTGAAATTAAAAAGCTATACAAATCTTCCAATTGAAGACCATGTCAGCACTTCAGATTCTGTTGGTTAGGATTGTTTAGTTTTTGAACGAGGCCATGAAACATTCAAAATGAAGCATTTAGATGGGGCTGATTACTATAATGAAGCGTTTTGATGGGCCGAAACACTAAATGAGAGAATGTGTTTGGTTTTTTGCATCATTTCACGCACACTTTCTCACATTTAGTGCTTTCTAGCTTGTAGGCAAACCGAAATGTCAGTCTGAGATTCCGGTCTTGGTAATGGAGTGTTTTTGATGGTGATGATCAAAAACACTCCATTACCAAGACCGGAATCTCAGACTGACATTTCGTTTTGCCTGCAAGCTAACTACACACTAAATGTGAGAAAGGGTGCGTGAAATGATGCAAAAACCCAATCACATTCTCACATTTAGTGTTTCGGCCCATCAAAATGCTTCATTATAGTAATCAGCCCCATCTAAATGCTTCATTTTGAATGTTTCATGGCCTCGTTCAAAAACTAAAAAATCCTAACCAACAGAATCTGAAGTGCTGACATGGTCTTAAATTGGAAGATTTGTATAGTTTTTTAATTTCCATCCAAATAAATGTTGTAAATGTATATTAAATAAAATAAAATTGACCAAATACATATTATTTAATGATTTATTACTTTATTATTATTTATTTTGTTTACTTAAATAATTTGCGAACGCAACATGCGCTGCAACCGGTTAAGTATAATTATTGCAAATGGACAAAAGTGTAACTCAATACTTTGTAAAACAACAAAACAGACAATTTTTTCAGCTGTAGTTTGCTTAGAGCATTTTTTTGGCGACGTTAGATGTTCAGGTGGAAACAATAGGCGGGTGCCTCCGTATTTTTTTTTTGTACAGACAATGCTACGAGAAGCATACTTGTGAAGTTCCATTGCCAACTTTAGCTAGTTCAGATTCCTCAATTAGATTAGTATTTTCATCATTTAAGCAGTTCGGTAGTTGCAAGACCAAATTTTAGTTTTGTTTGTTGCAGAAATATTCCTGAAAATTTCTTTTAAAGGGACTATGTTAGAGTTAGAATTTTGTTTGTAGTTAAATTTTGGAATAAAAATTTGAGGGAACCATGTTTTAAAAATAAGTTGCTTTGTGTAAAGCATCTTTAAGAAATAGAAATAGGCAATATGTTTACACACAATACCAACTAAATGAGTGCATTAAATAGATTTAAGTAACTTTTTTTTATTCCAGTATGGGGAAACCGAACACCCAATAGAAAAAAAACTCATTAATTTGTTTCATTTTTAGCAGAACTTTTACTAAACATACCCTTCAAACAATAATAAGTAAACTTGAACTTTGGTAACTAAACATTTTTAAGGAATGAATGAAAATTATATTTTGCGTCAAACTGTGGAAATTCACTAAAAAAACTTCTGTACGTCAACAATAAACATTCATGACGATTACATGTTCTATTGAATTAGTTGTGCATGAATTCAGAACGATTTTAAGACGTTTTCATTTTGTGATATATGTCAAAATATGCATTTTATTTGCTCTGCATTTGTTCAACAGGTTCGCTATAATCGTTCTGATTACTTTTTTAAAACATTGGTGTTCCTTTGATGCATAGTTTTTTTTTATAGCAAATACATGTATGCTTCCATCAATCAAGAATGTTATGGATAAGATATTTTTCGATTATAACTCTTTTTTTAAATTTAATATTTATTAATCATAATGGAATTGAAAAATAGTTGCAAGCTTAAATCATTAAAAACAAACTATAAATATACTTGGATTAATTAAATTGATACAGATTTTAATTAGTTGCAAACAAAATATTTGGGCCGTTCGTTAACGAAAATTTATTAGAATTTAATACAAAAATTGCGCTCGCACCCTTAACTTGATGGTTCTTCGAACGCATCTTTGATACAAAAATCCGAGGTTTATTATTAAATTTAAAGAATTTCGTAGTGATTACTGTAAATTAGTGAATTAATTATAATAAACTGATGTTGAACATGCTTTTTTCAAGACAAAAAGGTACATTGGTTCACTATCCACAAAATGCCTGCAAAATTAAAGCTTAAAACTGACTTTTTCATCGAAAAAAGTAAAAGGAAAAACCTGAAAAAAACTTATTAACCCCTCCATTTTGTTTTTGCTATGCAAAGTGCCGCTAGCCCACGGCATCGTTTTTTGTTGTTTGTGCTCACATCTATTCATGGACTAATTGTCAAAATTACAAATACAACAATGTAAACAAACGGGTTTTGGAGAGTGAAACGTACGAAAGATTCCGGTCTTGGTAATGGAGTGTTTTTGGTGATGATGTTTGAGTTTGAGGATCGTGTTTTTGTGATCGTGTATTCCATCTCAATCTCTTTGAATTTCAGGCTTTAATGGCTGAATCACATACACGCTTCAGCTTCGGCTTCGCCTGACGTTTACTAGTTCAGCCATAGGAATTCAATGCATGCTATCACAATGGAGCTTCGACCTCACGTTTTGTTTGACAATCGTAAGGAAAAGAACGTAATGTAACGTAATGTGACTCCAAACGGAAGCTCTAGTTCAATTATCTGAACATTTGCTTTGTCTGACAGCTCAACATCTGTAAAAAAATGTCAACAAACAAAATATTTGCTCTTTGGATGGATGAAATAATAGAAATGTCATTCAAAGCAACCTCGAAGCATGCCCAACGTAACGCAGACGAAGCCGAAGCTGAAGCGTGTATGTGATTCAGCCATAATTTTCATCATATTCTTCAGTGTTCATTTGATTGTTGTTTGTTGAGGACGTTGGTTGACGACGCGCTCCGCTGTATTTATGTGAGACATTTGAGTTTTATATGATTACAGAAAAAGATATTTGATTAATTAATTTATTTATTAATTGCATATAATCGTCTAAGATCAAAAAGCCCAATTAAAACACTCAAAAAAAAAAAGATATTTGAATTTTTCATCTTATTCTTAATTTGATTGTGGAGGAGGGTGGTTGATAGTTGATTTCGTTTTGTGTGAGCTATTTAGGTTTTTTTTTGTTTGTTTTTATTTATGTATATATATATATAGCATTACTTCATTTCAAAATGTCACTAAGAAAAAAAAATTGGGGTGTGCGATGTGTTGTCATTTCTTGCCAAAAATTACATCTACAGTTTTTTAGGTTTCCGAATGAGAATTTGGATGTTTTTGAAGTTTGGATGAATGCATGTTCGTTAGAACATAATCCAAGAGCAAAAAATGCTTATATTTGTTCAAACTATTTCACCCCAAATGATATCGGCAAAAAAAAACTTAAAAAAAGGCTATACCTTCAATATTTAAAAATGATTCATTAGTCGACATTGAAGATTTTGACCATATACCTGTTCGCTTTGAAGGTAAATCTTACCAAAGCAAAAAGCAAGTTCCAAAAGAATTACTACTTGAAGAATTAGATGACATGGAACCTTTTTCATCCTCCAAGTTTCGAGCTGATATAGAAGATCCGAAATGCAAAAATTGTTTAAAAGCAGAAAAAACTGTTCTTTTTATAGATCGAAATATATCAAAATAATAAAGAAATATAACGATTTAAAGAAAAAAACAAGAACTTTTTCTTATAACACTAAGAAATCCTACATACAAATTAAGAAGACCAAATGTAGAAACAAGGATTTAAAAAAGAAAATTGGTGTTCCGTTAACTTCTTTAATAGAATCCTTACCAAATATAAGTCCTAACGCCAAAACATCCGGGAAAATGATTTTGTGCAAAAAATCTAAGTTTTCCCATCGGAAAAAAATGAAAAAGATTTGGCTTTTGAATTACATTATAAATCTTCTTCTGTATACATATATGTATATAAGAAATATGCTTAAAATAAACTTACCTTCAGAACACTCTATTCGTAGATGGCAAATAATCAAAAAAACAAGGCCAGGCTTCAACGATGATATCACTAAAAATTTAAAAGATTTAATTTCGAAATGGACACACGATACTAAAGAAACTTCATTAATGTTTGATGAAAAATATCAATTAAACGAAATTTGTATTTTGATGGCTACTATGATGAAATAGTTGGGTACATTGACGATGGCAATGAATAGAAAAATCTACTTATTAAATATGTGTTATTATTTATGATAAGAGGCCTGTTCTCCAATTGGAAATACATCATAGGCTACTTTGTAACGGATAAACCAATAAGTGGTAATAAATTAAAAAAAAATCTGATGAACAATCTTAATTATTGTCAAGATCAAGGTTCGAATAATAGAAGGTGCTTCAATTTACTAGATATAAGACCAGAAAAGCCGATCTTTTATTACTACTGTCAAAGAAGTTTCTCGTTGTATGACCCTTGTCATCTCAATAAAAGTGCACGCAATACATTATTAAAAAAAATATAAGATGTGTCGAGGGCATCGCAACTTGGCAAGTTGTAGAAAATCTTTACGAAGCAGAGCTATACAAAACAACGAAAATGGCACATAAGATATCTTATAAGCATATCAGGCCAAACAATTGGCAAAAAATGAAAGTAAAGTACGCTACACAGATTTTCAGCCACACTGTAAGTGCTTCCATAAAGACGGCCTTTGAAATGAAAGTATTTAGCTCAGAAGTAGCTCCGTATGCCTTATCTTCATCAACATTCTTTGAGTTTATGAACAATTTGTTTGACTGCCAAAATTCTAAAAGCCCTTTTAACATAAAAATTTATAGGAGTGGTTTAAAAGAAAACAACATCGTTCGAAAATTCCTAGAAGAAAGTATTGATTATTTGGAAGCTTTGACATTTGAAGGTCAAAATAAGACCTATTGGGTGACAGGTTTTTTGCAAACTATAAGAGCGGTTTTACAATTGTCAAGTGAATTGTCAGAAGACCATCCAGACAAAAAATATTTTTTAACTTATAAAATAAAACAAGATCCAATTGAAAATTGCTTTTCATTGGTAAGAAGTCGGGGTGGATTTGATCCAAATCCATCTGTTTTCAATTTTAACAATATTATTGCGAAAATATTCATCCCTCAGCACGTATGCATCAAATTGCGAACAAGACACGGAGAAATGTTTGTCAGAAGATGTATTTTCCCAATCAAATCCTGAATCAAAATGATAGAGAAAATCCAAATTTGCCTGGAGAAGTCATAGAAGAAGGTGAAGATGAAGATGTTGACCTTCCAGAATTTAATATTATAGAGGAGGATATTTTGATAGAAGACCTTTCTCTAAGGTATTTCATCGAGGCCGCAATTTTGAAGATGACTAAAAAATATCTTGTAAATTATGCGAAACTGATATGAAAAGATGTGGGGAATCTATTAAAATGAAAAAGTCTTCTGAAACATTTTTGTTCCACAAACATTTCTCAAAAACATAAGATTTCGGTAGCATAATTGCTCCAACTGATCTTTTCTTTGAAATCTCTAAGGTTCATGTACAAGTTTTTAAAAAAGTCATCAGCAGCATTCCACATATAAAAAAAATTAAATCCACAATTACACAAAAGTGTATTCTAGAAACTAATAGGATTCCCAAGTTTTCTTTTTGGTTCCAGCGAAATCGTTTGCAGTTCTCACCACATTGAAAAAAAATTAAAAAGAATCTTTACGGCTAACAAAGTGAATTAAAAAATCCGAATTTTGTTTTCTACTCATTTTTACTTGCGATATACGTAGTATAGGGTAAGTTTAGGATTCGTGCAAAAAAAAATCGAGATAATAACTTTCCATAACATTACGATAATAGAGAAAGCGAAAAAAGTTGGTCTCGCAATTCTGTCTGTCTGTCTGTCTCCACCCGTACAGCCTAAAAGGCTGAAGGGATTTTCTTCAAACTTGGTATATAGTGTTGTTTGGCTAATATGCCCAGGCGTTTTTTTTTTATTTTTTTTAGGACCAAAAATAACGGTACCTGCCGTTCAATTTGTTTTCGCTAAGAACGAAAATGACATTTTTCTCAAAAACGGGTCCGAGGATTTTGTTAAAAAAATTCAAATGAATTCAATAAAGAAATGCTACTTTTTAATTATGTTTTTATTTTCATAAACTAAAAACTTTTTTTTTTGAAACCTTAATACTTTTAAAACGACTTGGTCAATATTTTTAAAACTAGGTGTAAGATACTTTTTTATTATTTTGCAGAAAATTTGAAAATCATGTTTCTTAATTCAAAAACAACGGTACCTTCCATACAAATGTTGAAAACCGTTAAAATAAAAACTTATTTTTCTCGAAAATGGCTCCAAGAATTTTTATAAAAAGAAGTATTTTTATTTTTAAAGTTCTTGTTCATACTTTTATAAAAAAAAATATCAATAACGGTTACTAACGGTACCTGTCATAGGACCGATTTTTTGGTTTTCAAATTTCTCGTCAACGGCTTAACTGATTTCAACAAAAATTCTTATGCGAGTTCTCCTACATCACTCTGTGAATATGTCTGTATCTGCGTCTGCGCTGTGATAGCACAATGAAATAGGTACAGAAAACAGAACTCGTTGCGTGTTTTTTTTTTTGTTGTGAAGTTGACACATCACTCTGTGAAAGTGAATATGTATGTTTCTGCGTCTGCGCTGTGTTCTTTTTATTTTGACCTGTGTGTGGTTCGATCATTCATTGCAACTTGCAACTTTTAATCATAACAACAAACAAATTATCGTTCTTCGAACAAAACATGTATGCTGTGGAGGCAATCTCGGTGCAGGCAATCTAAAATTGGTTTCTTTTTCTTTCTATGAAGTATCCCGTCTTTATTATTAGTTAGTCTATGGTATATTCAAAACTCAATTTGTTGAGTATACATTATTCACTTCAATTACATTCATACTCTCTGACACATTCATTTGTACTAAACATACAGAACTGCATTCTTTTATATTGTAATATTCGGCTTGGTCCGGCAATTAAGACTTATTCACACTTTGTAAATGAAACACAACTTCACTTTATTCAAATTACTCACAAACTTATTTATTCAACACTTTCAATTATTACTTTTCAAACACAGTCTTTACTTGCAATTATTACTTTTTATACACAGTCTTTACTTCATCGCAGTTCACAATCAATAATCATGAACCGCTTCGCTTACGAGCGCCTATTTATATCCCTCAAATTGGTTCGAGAAACTAATAGGTTCTTGTAGGCGCTAAATGTTCTCGATGCTTAACGAAGCGAGTTCTCCTCTTAACCACTAGATGTTGCCCCTTATTCTAAATGTCCTACACAAGTGTTTACTAATACAAATACAACTATTGCTATGCTACGTACTTAATACTTATTCTAATATAACACGATATTAGAGTAAAATAGATAAAAAGTGTATACACATTACAGTATATACACATTACAATATATTGTTAAAGTTTTAACCTGGGGTGGAATCGGCTAAGGTGATTGTTGATTGTTGACAGTCAAAATAATCGAATTGGATCTGTGTAAGGTGATAATCAAATTGATACCTAAAAAGCTGTCACAAGAAAATGTGATAGTCGTTTTCCTACAAATATGTCGTTTCTGAATAGAGCTACCAGACGCTTACAAAAAACGAATGGAAAATTTTTTCAGTTACCTCTTTTAGGTACAAAAACACATTCTTGTGACCGACAAAGCTTACGTAATTCGAAAAAACAATAGAAAAATAAGAATGTTATTTAAACACAGCCAATTTGATACTTTTATTTAGATATTTTATAAGAATCAATTTAAAATTTCACCAAGGCAACAATGAATTTTGACAATTTGAATCTGAAATTGTTCAATCGAATTGAATTGAGTTGAATCATCTTACACAGACGGAATGAAAATGATAGTTAATTTGACTATCAAAAAAATGATAGTCAACTATCACCTTAGCCGATTCCACCCCTGAACTCTTTATGAAATAAATACTTTAACTTTCTTTTCTATCCTGAAAGTCAAACTGATTGGTCGTTTTATTTTATCAGGTTATGGGCCCAGTCCCTTGAATAATTATTTTTTTATTGAAAGGTCCAATAAATTTCTTTACCTCAAGCCTTTAATCTTAAATATAAATTGCAGATAATTCGTTGCTTTGCGCGAAATTAAATAAGTCTTTCAGATTCGTAAGAGATAGCCGGATTGCGAAAATATAAGAAGATCAGTTACACCGAGAGTGCCACCTTCGAACTTTCTTTTTGTCTATTATGGACAACGAAACAATAAAAATCGACAAATTACAGTGTGTGGAACAGTGGTGCACATGGAAGTTTCAATTACGCATCCTTTTAAATGCAAGTGATCTGTTCGAGGTTTTGACTGGAGAAGAGGCCATGGCAGTTGTTGATGAAGCAGAACCTAATACCAAGGTAGCCTTGAAAGCTTGGCAGCAAAAAGATAGAAAAGCCCAGAAATAATTGCGAGAACAATAGGTCAATGTGTTCTAGTTCATATTATGCATTGCTCGTTTTCGAATCAAATGTGGTCTAAGCTCTGTTCCATATATGAACAAAAATCAAATACAAGCATTAATATGCTACAGCAGCGATTTCATGGTTTTCAAAAAGACAAAAATGACGATATTGCAACTCATATAAGCAAACTAGAGAACTTAACTCAACAGCTAAGAGAAGTCGGTGAATTGGTTTCTGATTCAATGTTACCAAAGATTTGATGACGTTACCCGACAAATTTGCACATTTTTTTAGTGCATGGGAGTCGACTGACACAAAGCACCAGACTATAGATAATCTTCGATCGAGACTCATTATGGAAGAATCTCGAATGGGTACAGGTGATGTCCAAAGTTCAAGTTCCGATGTTGCTTTGTACATGAAAAACGAGAAAAAATGCAGTCAACCCGATAACAATAGGAATCATAGCTCAGGTAAATGTTTCTTATGCATTATGCAAGCAATATGGCCATTGGAAGAATAATTGTCCGAAGCGCAGAAACAATACAAATCAGCTTAATTTTGCCAATCGTGAGAGTAAAAAGAGTAATATAAGTAATTGTGACGCATTTGTTTGCGAGGCAATCAACATTGGAGATGCTGTGACAGTGGACGATTGGGTCTTGGATTCGGGAGCGAGTGAACATATGTGTTTTCGCAGAGAATGGTTCAGTTCTTATGAAAAATTGGATTGATGATAACAGTTGGAAATGGGACACGGATAAAAGCACATGGCAGAGGTGAAATAAATATAGAATTCAATTACCAAAAGTGGATTAAAAAACGCCTTACAAAAGTATTTTTTGTTTCGGACATAAGGGTACATTTTTTTTCTTCGGGAAGTGATCTAGATAAAAATTACTCGTTAATATCTGACAGCAAAAAATGCGAGATTTCAAAAGATGGCAAAGCAGTCGCGATTTGAATCAGATGTCACCGTCTATATAAAATGCTATTTAGAATAGACAATGAAAGTAACGTGGCCAATTTTGTCTCAAAAAGAGAAATCTCTTGAAGTGGGGCATAACAGACTAGGTCATATGTGCATAGAACAAGTGAAAAAGGTGCTTTCTCACCATGCTATACATTTTATTGACAATCCTAGTTTTTTTTTGCGATGCATGTGCTATTGGTGAGATGCACCGTTCTCCATTTCACGAAAGTAAGTCGAGAGCACCAGAAACAGGTGTTCTCGTGCATAAAGATCTCCGTGGGCCCATGCAAACAAAGTCATTGGGAGGATCAAGGTATTTTTTATTATTTAAAGATGATTATTCAAGCTATAGAAAAGTTTATTTTGTCAAAGAAAAAAGTGAGGTTCCATCTTTGATTGATTCAAGAAGCAGATTGGAATAATACTCCGATCTGTAGTAAAAAGTCAAGGCAATACGAAGAAAAAATTCCAGAAGATATAAAAGAATTGATACGCGAAAAACAAAAACGAAAAGCTCGAAAAGTATGGCAGCAATCACGTGCTCCTCAGCATAAAAGTGTCGTCAACTTTTTATCAAACAAGATTAAAAATTTGTTACGAGATTTTAAAAACAGCGAGAATTCTGCCTATTTTGAAAGCCTAACAGCAGACAAAAAAACGAATTATTCTCTTTGGAAGACGATAAAAGGTATTAAAAAGCCTCAAATAATGTCGGCACCTATTCGAAAAAATAATTCTGAATGGGCAAAAACTGATAAGGAAAAGGCGGATTTATTTGCTAAGCACCTTGAGGAAACCTTCAAACCTTTCGATGGTCAGGAGCTTCTGACTAATGACGGAGAGCTCCAACCAGCGCCGGACAATTTTTCTATCAGGAATATTACTTTGACTGAACTTGTCCAGGAAATAAAACGGCAGAAAAATAATAAAGCTCCTGGCTACGACCTGATTAACGGTCGTGTCCTCAAAGAGTTGCCTAAAAAAGCAATGGTTAAGCTCTTACAGCTCACTAACGCTGCTTTAAGACTTGCTTACGTACCCACGCAATGGAAAGTCGCCGAAGTAATAATGATCCCCAAACCGGGTAAGCCCGGTAGACATGTGCATTCAAGAGGACACAAGCGTCCACAGGTTTTTTCTCAAAACCCACCTCTGTCTATCAACTCCTACTCTCACCTCCCCGTGGTGAACATCGGGTGCCTAGTACCTCAACTGGAGATTGCGTTCTAACCCCAGTGGAAAGTTGTTGGGGGCAGCAAACGAGAGAGGGGGGGGAGAGGTGTTTCCACTAAGGCACCTCTCCTTATCCAGACGGCAGCGGACGAATTCTCGAGATGGAATCAACGGTGGCGTCTACAGTTCCAGTAAGGCTGAACTACTTAGTGAACACCTTATAGGGCTTCTACGACTTATTCGGAGCCCAGGCCTATAAGGAGCGGTTTATCCGGCTCCCTGTCCTTGGAGTTATACTAAGGATCTGGCCCTCCAGGTTGGGGGTTGTGCCGTCAGGGTGACTTCCTGACCACGTAAAAATTTTCTAGTTGCGAAGCACCAACAAGCCTCGGATACAGACGGATTCACTGTTGACAACCCAAGCAAACGAAATAAGGACAACGAACTTCGGATCTGTACGTGGAATGTTAGGTCCCTTAACAGACCACGTGCAGCCGAACAATTAGCGGAAGCCCTAAACTGCTGCAAGGCAGATATTACCGCCATCCAAGAAGTGCGATGGGATGGACCGGGCAAACGCAAACTAAAAGACTGCGATATATACTACGGCGACTGCTACCGAGAACAAAGGCAGCGTCTATTTGGGTGTGGATTTGTTGTTGGAACTAGACTCAGGCAAAAAGTCTTGAGTTTCAACAGTGTGAGCGAGCGCATCACGACAATCCGCATCAAGGCTAAATTCGCCAACATAAGCCTAATATGCGCGCATGCCCCAACAGAGGAGAAAGATGAAGACACCAAAGACATATTCTTCGAGCTCTTGGACAAGACATATGAGCAGTGCCCTGGCTATGACATTAAAATTGTCTTAGGAGATTTTAATGCCAAGCTAGGAAGAGAAGACATCTTTGGTGGCACAATCGGAAGATACAGCCTGCACGACACCACCTCCGACAACGGATTCAGGCTGATCGATTTCGCTGCGGGGCGAGACGTTCTGGTAGCTAGTACGCAGTTCACACATCTCAATATCCACAAGGGGACATGGAAATCTCCTGATCAATCAACCGTCAACCAGATTGACCACATTGCGATCGACGCACGACACTTCTCCAGTATACAGGATATCCGAACATTCCGAGGGGCCAACATTGACTCGGACCACTACCTCGTTGTAGCCAAGGTACGACTACGGATATCCCGGTCCAAGCCAAAACAAGGAAGTACTGTGAGAAGTTTCGACGTTAGACGGCTACAATCGCAAGAGACTGCCATGTCCTTTTCCGATCGAGTCTCTAGTAACCTCTTAAGGAGTCCTATGCTGCATGCATTAAGCATTGAAAACCAGTGGCAACATTGCCTTGCAGCCATCAGAGATGCCGCCTCTGAAGTGCTAGGTTTCACACGTCCACAACAGCGAAACCCCTGGTTTGACGACGAGTGCCGGCAAGCGCACGCAGCGAAGCAAGAGGCATACAAAACGGCCCTGCACAGAAGGACCAGAGCTGCTCGCGAGCTCTACGAGCAGAGGAGGAGAGACGAACACCGGCTTCTTAGATGGAAAAAAAGAGAGCACGAGAAGCGCGCGATCGAGGAGATAGAGGGATGTTACAACAGGAATGAGGTTCGTAAATTTTACCAAAAGGTAAAAAAGAACTCCCAAGGGTACCAGCCACGAACCGAAGCCTGTAAAGACGATCAGGGGAACATCGTAGTAGAACCGCAGTCTATGTTGAGAATATGGAAAGACCACTTCTCCAAATTATATAACGGCGATGACGAACCGAATCCCGCTGTAAGGAAGGTAGAACCACTCAACTTAGGCGACGCAGATCAACAATTCCGCCTACCCGACCTAGACGAAGTGAAGATAGCTATATCTAAACTGAAGTCAAACAAAGCTGCTGGAGCTGACGGCATAGCTGCCGAACTATTTAAAGCAGCAGGCGATGACTTGGTAGGGAGCATGCACCAACTCATCTGCAAAATATGGTCGGAAGAAAGCATGCCCGATGAGTGGAATCTCAGCATAGTTTGTCCGATACATAAAAAAGGAGACCCTTTAAATTGCGCCAACTACAGAGGGATCAGTCTCCTTAACATTGCATATAAGATCCTTTCTGCCGTACTATGTGAACGTCTGAAGCCGTTCGTCAACAACCTGATAGGTCCTTATCAGTGTGGCTTCAGACCAGGAAAGTCCACTATCGACCAAATATTCACATTACGGCAGATCTTGGAAAAAACCCAGGAGCTTCAAATCGATACCCACCATCTCTTTATCGATTTTAAAGCCGCGTATGACAGCATCCATAGGGAAGAGCTCTACAGAGCAATGTCTAGTTTTGGCATCCCTGTCAAACTTATCCGTTTGTGCAGAATGACGATGGAGAATGCACGCTGCTCCATCAAGGTCGGAAAAGATCTCACCGATGCATTTGATGTCAAAAAAGGTTTTAGACAAGGCGATGCACTGTCATGCGACTTCTTCAACATCGTTCTGGAAAGAATTGTGCAAAACTCAACCGTCAACACTAGAGGCACAATCTTCCAAAGGTCCATCCAATTACTCGGATACGCAGATGATATTGACATAATTGGAAGATCAAAGCGTGATGTCAGTGGAGCGTTTTTGAGCATTGCGACGGAAGCGAAGAAGATGGGTTTAGTGGTCAATGAGGGCAAGACCAAGTATATGCTGTCATCAAAAAAGGACATTGAACAACGACGTCTTGGACAAAACGTCACCATGGACAGCTATAACTTCGAGGTAGTTAAGGACTTTGTCTACCTAGGCACCGCTATAAACACAGGCAACGACACCAGCGCTGAAATCAAACGAAGAATAACTCTTGCAAATCGCTGCTTCTTTGGACTTAGAAGGCAATTGAGAAGTAAAGTCCTCTCTCGAGCATCTAAAATCACCATCTATAAGACACTCATCATCCCGGTTCTCATTTATGGCGCTGAGGCCTGGACCCTGTCAAAGAAAGATGAGAACGTCTTAGGATGCTTCGAGAGAAAAATTCTTCGGGTGATTTTTGGTCCCGTACGTATAGATGGAGAATGGAGGAGAAGATATAACGACGAACTGTACGGGCTGTACAGCGACACTGACCTAGTTAGCAGAATAAAAGTCCAACGGCTTAGATGGCTGGGTCATGTAGAGCGAATGGATATCAACGCTCCAGCCCGGAAAGTCTTCGAATCCAATCCCGAGGGACGGCGCAGTAGAGGAAGACCGCGACTCAGGTGGCGCACTCAGGTGGGTGAGGACCTCAACCAACTTGGCGTGCGAAACTGGAGACAGCTAGCTAGGGACCGAGCTGGCTGGAGACGCATGTTGGTTGAGGCCCAGGTCCGCCCCGGACTGTAGCGCCACCTTAAGTAAAGTAAGTAAGTAAGTAAGTAAACCGGGTAAGCCACCGAATGAGAAAAAATCGTATAGACCAATTTCTCTCTTACCAATTATATCTAAAATATTTGAAAAATTGCTTCTTAAACGAATGCTACCAATTATTGAAGAAAAACGTTTAATTCCCGACCACCAATTCGGTTTCCGGAATAATCACTCGACAATTGATCAGGTTTACCGAATAACTAACGAAATTGAAAAAGCATTTGAAGAAAAAAAGATTTGCTCAACTGCATTTCTTGACGTTTCTCAAGCTTTTGACAAAGTTTGGCATGACGGGCTAAAATATAAATTAAAAGTCTTTCCAGAGCAAATATATAACATTCTTGAATCGTACCTAGAAAATAGATTCTTTCGAGTTAAGCAAGGAACGGAGTATTCGGAGTTTAAAGAAATAAACGCTGGGGTTCCCCAGGGTAGCGTCCTTGGGCCGATTTTGTTTGTTCTTTATACCCGAGATATACCCCAAACAGAAGGCACAACTTTAGGCACTTTTGCCGATGATACAGCTGTACTCGCAATATCGGATTCAATAGAAACGGCAACCTCTAAGCTTCAAAAGGCATTAAATAGCATTTCAGATTGGACAAAGAAATGGCGAATTGCTCTTAATGAAACGAAATCGACGCACACAAATTTTACGTATAAAAAAAGTATATAACTTACCTATTTATATAAATTCTGTGCAAATTCCATACGCTAATGAAGCGAAGTATCTAGGCATGACTCTAGACGCGAAACTTAAATGGAAAGTTCATGTAAAAAAAAAAACGCGATGAACTCGAAAATAAACTCCGCGAATTGACATGGCTTATTGGAAGATATTCCAATCTAAGCGTTTATAACAAGCTTCTTATTTATAAGCAAGTACTGAAACCAGTTTGGACGTACGGTATTCAACTTTGGGGTTGTACCAACGAAAGAAATATACAAATTTTGCAAACATACCAAAACAAAGTACTTAAAATAATAGTAAATGCTCCATGGTATGTAAGAAATAGCGACTTACATAGAGATTTAAATATAAAATATGTAGAAAACGAAATTAAAAAATTTGCTACAGAGCTAAGATCACGACTTAGAAATCATAGTAATAACTTAATCCAACAATCTGTTAGCGAGGCGTTCGTTTTTCGGCGTCTGCACCGAACAAGACCTTCTGATCTAGCGCAAACAAATTAATCTCTCCACTCGAATTTTGTGGAATCTTCAGGTCCTCTCGTTGGGGAGCTTCCTGACAAAACGCGAACAAAATGACGCTAAAACTACTTGTTAAGCTGGACTTAGTTGTAGTAATAATATAGAAGATAAGGGAGGTGAGTTTTAGTCAGTAAAAATCTGACACTACTATAAGCATCGGGCTTATAGTGTCTCTGAAGATTTCTCACCTTCCTGCGAAAAAAAAAAAAAAAAAAAAATCTTTGATTGAAAAATATCTTAATAAAGTTCAGTCTCTTTTCAATAAGAGACAACGGATTGGAGTTCTTAAATAGACAAGTTGAAGATCTGTTGGCAAAACGTGGAATAACACAACAGTTGTCGGTTCCGTATAGTCCTCAACAAAATAGACATGCTGAGAGGAACATGCGGTTTATTGTCGAATAAGCAAGAACTATGTTACACGCTAACAAACTGTTGGTTATCCAGATAACAGCAAAGGATATCGTGTTGGGGTACCAGAATCTAATAAAGTACAGTTTTCTAGTGACAGCTTTAAATGTTGGAGTGAACAAGGAGAATGCAGGGGAGCCTAATAAACCACTTGGTGTTGCTGATGAGCTGAAAGAAGGTGCAATGAAGACAGATGAGATGAAACACAAAGAAGGAAGCGAAGATGATCGATTTAATTCGAAAGATGAAGAGGAACATAATCCAGTTCAGATAAATGAAAGGCTTTTTTCTGAAAACAATGAAGAAACTTCATCAACAGGAATTTAAGAGCAGGAATCGAAACTAAAACGTGTCAAAAATACAAAAAAAAACACTGGAACTGCACAGTCTAATATTAAATCTAGCCTTCGCAGCATTGAAAATTGGGAACCAGGTGCTTATCGAAGTCTATTTTCTGCTATTAATGAAGGGCATGATTTTATGGCTGGGATGTTAGAGCTATTGACTTACTATAAAGCTATTACATCAGAGAATACACAAATGTGGAAGATTGCTATGGATGAAGAAATGGAAGCTCATCGTTTGAACAAGACATGGGATGTAGAGAAGTGCCCTACAGATAGAAAGGCTATAGCATGCAAGTGGATATATAAAGTTAAACTTTCTGCACAAAATAATATCGAGCGATATAAAGCTAGGCTAGTTATCAAAGGTTATTGTCAAAAAGAAGGAATTGACTTTAACGAAACATTTAGCACAGTTGCCAAATTCACTTCAATACGGGCAATTATAGCTATAGCTGAATGTAGACGTCTTTTATTATACCAATTCGATGTCAAAACCGCTTTCTTGAATGGAACTTTAGAAGAGGAAATTTATATGACACAGCCAGTGGGATATGATGACAGATCAGGAAGAGTGTGCAAGCTGAACAAAATATTATACGGTCTCAAACAAGCTTAAAGAAATTAGATTGAGGGTGGAAAATTTAGTTTTTCCGTCGGCTATTTGGTCACTTTATTTTGGTAAAGAAAACAAATTCTTTAACTTGTCCCGACGTTTCGGCAAGGATTGTTGCCTTCTTCAGGGGAACTTTATTTTATGAAAACAGAATAAGATAAACTTATAAGTATGCACAACAATTATAACAAACAGTATATTAAACTTACATTCAAGTTTGAAGTTATATCATTAAATCAAAATAGGATATAATTACAATTATAAAAACTGTAGCAACTTCTTCGTGTGAAGATTTGTCTTAATTTGAAAATACAAAATTTGTGTGTTAGGATTTAGAGGAAATGAGATAGCAATATATTGATGAGATATCTTGTGTGTCTTGTTTTCTATTCATGTTATTTTTATTGTTAAGGATGTGTAAAGTTTCTAGTGTGTATCTCTTGGAGATGTGTTTTTCGGTTTGAAGAACCTCGGCACCGTCAAAGTCTGGATGATGTCCATTTTCAATCGCGTGTAATGCAAGAGCTGTTTTGGCTGGGTTATTGTTTTTGATGTCGGATTTGTGATTTGAAAGACGTTGTCGTAGAAGTTGTTTCGTGCAGAATCGTTATCATCGCGCTATATATAGATGATGGGCTTCTGGCAGCAAATGACACGAGAGAAGTTGATGACTTGGTTACCTACTTGAAGAAACATCTTGAGCTCAAGATAAGTGAAGCAAGCTACTATCTTGGTTTAGAACTGAAGCGAAACTCTATGGGAGAAGTCCATGTTTTCCAGTCTGGCTATATACAGCGAGTTTTGAGCCGTTTTAACATGGCAGATTCAAAAGAAGTGTCCATACCATGTGAAGCCTATAACAAATCCTCACTTCTCTGTGAAACTTCTGTGGATGTATCAAGTTTTCCTTTCCGAGAAGCAATTGGCTGCCTGATGTATCTGGCCATTGCTACTAGAGCGGATATTTCGTATGTTGTTGGAATCCTGAGTAGATACTTATATCCCAGCTCCAAATCATATCAAAACCATGAAACGAGTCTTTCGTTACTTGAAGGCAACACAAAATATAGGTATATTTTTCAAAAAACAAAATAATTTTAATCTCTTGTGTTACCGTGACTCTGATTATGCTGGCGATTTTGACACACGACGATCAACTAGCGGATACGTATTTTTACTGGGAGAATCACCAATTTCTTGGGGATCTCGAAGACAACGTTGTACAGCGTTATCGTCACCTGAAGCCGAGTATGTGGCAGCGTCAGAAGCCGTAAAAGAACTGATGTGTTTGAAAGTTCTGCTCAGAGATCTTCTACATCATGATCAGTGTTCCCATAACGGCATTATTAATGCTAGATCTAGCATTATAGAGAAGAGAAAAGCATTATGAAATTTTAAAATAATGCTAAATGCTTTTCTGGCATTATTGTTTTTAAGTTTTGCATTCTTGAATGCCAAAATTAATTTCAAAAGATTGATTTGATTATATCATATTTTGGAAAAAAATAAAAATCATCTTTTTTTTTTAATTACAAACCATTGTGATTTAACCTTAAAAACGTCAAATCACGAAGATTCAAACATACGCTCAAAAAACTCATGAATTTTTCTTAGTATATGTGAAATAGAAATAAATTAATGTTAACATCTGTTTCATATTGGAATCTGGAAAGTCAATTACCATTCGATTTTCTTTGGGATAACTCATTATTTATCTAAAATTATAAAATAGATAAGACATTTATTTTTTTTTAAAACTATAAATAAGAATGTGATGAATCTGAATGATTTAAAATTAAATAATTAACTATAAAACATGTTCCTATACTTAAAAACATTGTGCTGTTAATACCTATTCACATATAAAGCTTTAAGTTTTGTTATTTTTGAATTAATTTTGTTTTGTTTTTGTTTTTTTTTTTGTTATATACCTATGTTTGTTAGGTATTTGTATGTGAAAATAAATATGATTTTGCATTTTTTAAGATGTTTGTTTTTAATCATCGATATGGACGTTTTATATGGATTTTAACATCTAGCATTTTGTTTTTTAGCATTATTAAATTTGAGATTATGGCAACACTGATCGTGATACTGTGCGGGCAATGCTGCATCTAGACAACCAAGGAGCTTTGAAGTTAATTAAAAATCCTGAATACCATTCGAAGACCAAGCACATTGATGTCCGTGTGCATTTTGTAAGAGAAAAGTATTTTGAAAATTTGTTTGAGATTTGCTATATTCCAATATTAATATCATGTTTTAAATGAGTAATTGTTAATAATGAGGGGGTGAAGAAGCGGTTTTGGGAACTTTGGTAGACCACGAGATTTTATGAGACTTTTTATAAAATGTTTAGAACATCAAAAGAAAGGTATGTAAAGGGTGTTTTAAGAGGCATAGAACTTTGCAATAGAATACAAAAAATATGATTTTTGTTTAAATTGTTATGAAATTGACTTCTTTGGAAAAAGGATCTTCATGCAATATAATTCAAACTATGGAAGGAGTCTAATCTGGTTTTATAATTTTCGATGAATTTTCCGTAGCGAATTTTGTAATCTTAAAGGTCAATCGTTTTGGGGCTTATCGGCGTAGACTATCGTCTTTACATATCTTCATAAGAACCAGTCAATCTTTGTAAAATAAATAAATATATATATATATATAATAAATCAATTTTGGCACGAGCTGTGTGGCATGTTGCGTCCCCTTATTGCAACCACAGCTCCTGCACATCATGACTGTTCAATTGTTAAGCGAAAAAGTCTATAGCCATGGCTCAATAGTGGTCACCATTGACCGTCACGTTCAAGCCAGAAAAAATTTTAAAGAAGCACATGGAGGAATGCAACTGGCTATTTCGCTAGAGCTTTTTTTTGAAAATAGCGATAAAATAATGACAGACATGAAACCTTACGACGGTGCTCAAGAGATACAAAAGTTTCAGTTAGACAACGGTCACCTATCAATTTAAGAGCTCTTTTTTTTAATTCTGTCCAAGAGACTCAAGTGTGTTATTGGAACACCTGCTCAGATATGGGATTTGTATTCGAGTTTCGGACGAATATAAGCTTTATAAATTATAGCCAGATCGGAAGGGGTACAAAACTTCTTACATCGACGGAGAAAACCTAAACACTTAGCAGTATTTTTGGCGACTTCATATATGTGATTTCCACAACAGATGGTTGGTTTATGATGCACATACCTAGAACTGAAAGCTTGTAACACTTTTTTTTTCTTTATGCAAAGATTATTTAACAGAAACCGAATGTAATAGGTTGCAAATTGTTTATTTTTATTTTATTTACAAGAAGGTTAAAAGATAAGGCATATGATGAAACGACGACGACCACGGTGTTTGCCAAAATGCAACACGTCAAACTAGAGGCGAATTAAAAAGGAAACCGAAGCGAATTACAAAGTGTTACAAGACAGCAAAATAAGTGCTGCCACCAAGCTAGTTCACTAAGGGGGTGGGTTCAGTAGTTGATTGATTGGACAATTAATTTATTGAACGATCAATCAATAAAAAAAATGATTTTTGATTAAATTGATTTAATGCCACAGGGGCGTACTTACTTTTGTAAGCAAAAAAAAAGGGTGCCAGCAATTTTTTCTGAAAAATAAATAAGGAAATTGCAAAGGTTAAAAGATAAGGCATATGACGAAACGACGACGACCACGGTGTTTTCCAAAATGCAAAACGTCAAACTAGAGGCGAATTAAAAAGGAAAGCGAATTAAAAAGTGTTACAAGACAGCAAAATAAGTGCTGCCACCAAGCTAGTTCACTAAGGAGGTGGGTTCAGTAGTTGATTGATGGGACCATTAATTTATTGAACGATCAATCAATAAAAAAAATGATTTTTGATTAAATTGATTTAATGCCACAGGGGCGTACTTACTTTTTGTAAGCAAAAAAAAAGGGAGCCAGAAATTTTTTCTGAAAAATAAATAAGGAAATTGCAAACCTTTTTAGGAAAAGAACAACGGTGAAGAAAAATTATAAACCACAATGTAAATAAAAGAATCAAAGAATTTTTTTTAATATTAATCTTTTTATTGTCTGAGAAACCTTACTAAAAGGAGAAAAACTCAGATTCCTTTCGAAATCAAAGTGAACAGTTAAGAGAAAATTATATAGACACAGTAAGATGGACCGTTAAGGCCTGGTTCTTGAATATATATATATATATTTAAAAAACGGGACGCGTGTTCCGCAATATTTAAGAAAAAGAAATGATTTACCGTAGAAGACAAAATGTACATTTCTTAAGGAAAGAAACAACCACTATATATAAATTTTGATACTTATCAATTTTTCAGCTCCTTCTACCACTACTTCCTGCTACGCATTTCTCCCAATGCATTTTTCCTTTTATCTTCCACACCAACATTTTTTCTTTTAACCACAATTTTCTATCTCCAAAAACTTTTTTTTCCAAACACTAATATAAACTACTATCTCAATTTTTAATTTTTCTTAAGTTCCGTAATTTTTGATCTTCTTGCTACTAATATTTGTGACCTCCGGTCTTCACCAGTGAACAATCAGAATTGACTTGTCAGGACTCTCATTTCCTGAAAAATCACTTCTTTTTCATTAACCCCCATAGCTTTCAGCCAATGTGGAGTGGCGGATCTGGATCACGTCATCTTTGGCCACTCATAGCAAGTTTGCTGAAGAGCGCCAACGTGTCGGAATGCCGCGGTCCTGCTTACTCGCAATTACTCTCCCATCAGAATGAAGGTCATTCTCAGGAATTCGCCGCACGCTGGTATCACTTCCAGGTCACGGCGATTCCATGAGTGCATTCAGCCAAAACCCACTATTTATTCGCAAGAAAATTAAAACCTCGAAACCTAAGAAAAACTTAATCATCTCACCGAGCATTCTTCCCCACCAAATAAAAAAATAAATGTAAGAAAAACGTTTGGTGTGGAAGTAATTTTAAACCCCATTGACGGAGAGGAAAAAGTGGTAGCTTTCCTTGTTTTTAATCGACGCTTTTAAACATTTTGTCTCCTACTCAGATTTTAGGTTAAGAGAACTCGCTCTTAACGTTCCATCTTACATACAAATTTGTATCAACAAAATTTGGTAAATGTTCAAAATCAATTATAAGAAATTACAATTTTAGTTTTAATGAATTACGTTGGGCCAGCGACCATTCTCAATATGAGTAATTTCAGCGTCGGGGACCAAGTGTCTACCGCGCTTAAGGTTAGTTATTTCGTTTTTGAAAAAGGGAACAAGTAGTAACATCCGAAGACAAGGATGAGAATGTATAAACGAATATGAAAAGCTGAGGGTACTGTCATCAGCGAAACAATTTAGAGGGTTAGAAGTTTCAGACAAAAGATCATTTATAAAAATAAGGAAAAGTGTCGGAGACAAAACGGAGCCCTGGGGCACACCAGCCTTTATTTTGTGGATATCAGATTTGAACCCATCGAATACTACTTGAATTGAACGGTCCGAAAGGTAATTTCTAACCCAACGAAGAAGGGATTCATCAATACCAAATGCACGCATTTTCGATAAGAGAGCTTGGTGCCAAACTCTATCAAATGCCTTTAAAATATCAAGTGCAATAATCTTACTTTCTCCAAAACGCTGTAAAGATTTGTTCCACTGTTCTGTGAGATAAACCATGAGATCACCAGTGGACCTCTTGCAACGAAAGCCATACTGCCAGTCATTAAGAAGCTTCCGTTCTTCAAGATATTTCTTAAGCTGAAAATTGAGCAGCTGACGATGACTTTGGAAAGAAGGGAAGTAATTGCAATTCGATGATAGTTAGAGGAGGAGGAGGATTCGCCTTTTTTAGGGACAAGCTGGACAAATGCAGTTTTCCATCCACTCGGGAAGAGACCAGTAGAATAGGATAGATGGAAAAGCTTACGCAGTGGTTTTGCCAGCGTTGAAGAACACCTCTTCAGAATAATAACCGGGCCAGCGGATTTGTGAATGTCAAGATTTTTAAGTACTCTAGTGACTGAACGAGTGCGAAACAAGACTCGTCTCACAGAATCGTTCACGCTTTCAAGTACAGGTAGAGACATGCAAGCAAATTGGCTTAACAATCGAGCTTACATAAATTGTCATTGGAAACGAGCGTCGGAACCGATGAAAACGTAGTTTTACGCACATTTTTTACAAATGACCAGAAATGTTTACTACCTTTGGGACATTGTAGTATTTTTTACCGTAATTTCCGGTCATGCAAAAATTTAATGCGTCGTATATGTCCGTTATAGTCTTTTTAGTTCGTAATTCCGGAATCGTACATTTTTGATCCTAATAACCTCTTTACAGCCATGTAAATTAAATCAATGAGTTTTATTTGGGATTGATAGATTTTACCCTATTCGGGCTAAAATTTCTCATTCCACAAAGAATTAAGTTTGTAATCATACCTGCACTGGAATCCACGTCACTATCGAGGAAGCATAGTGACCAGTTAAAGTTCCTGAAGAATTCATTGAGACCGTCCCAGTTGACTTTCTCATATTACCAAACGGTTCTCGTAAGGGTTTTAACTTTGACTGGGGTTTTTTGGCATGAGAAATTTGCAGATATGATACAATGGTCTGATAAGCCTATAGGCGATAAAACACTGACCGTATATTTATTAGGCTCAGAGGTAAGAAACAAGTCTAGAGTTTTGGCGGATTGATCTGCAACGTCAGAAATCTGGGTTGGCTCGTCAAATAATTGAGTCAGGTGGTTTAACTCAGCAAAAAGAATAGCGCAGCCACGAAGAATTGTATACATTGAAATCGCCCGTAACAATGATCTCACTGCGCGGAAAATTGGATACAATTATCTGATATAGACGGACAGTGCATCGAATTCGTTTGAAGTTGAATTACTATCCAAACATGGGCGATACATAAAACAAGCATGAATGATTCGACTTTGAACAGTAAATTTGTAATAATTGTGGGTACACAATTAATGCTTCTTTTCGTTTCTTAGGTAGAAAGTAATTCAAGTGTTATTTTGTTTGCGCTGTTTTTGTTTGTTATTTTTTTTTTGGTTGAACTCGTGGCGGGTTAGTTATTGATATTTGAATCAAACTTGTTTTGTTGAGTTACTGGTATATTAAATTAATTAAAAGGGGTAAACAACACGGAGAGACAAATGGACCACGATCCATTTGTGAGCATGCGCTCACGATGAGGTGCAATCGGAAACTGAACTGAAGTCAAGACTTATAAAAAAAATACTACCAACTTGCATTTGTAAGCGTTACAGTCCTGTGTAAACTAGGGGCCTCACCCAACAACCTACTCCAAGTGCGCAACTGGAGACATCACATTTGAAGTTCAAATTGTTTGTGGTCATTTTCAAGTTGTGTGTGGCACCAGATGCGCGTTTTTCTCTACTGCGTCGTCCTGTGGGCGTGGTTTCAAAGACTTTCTGGGCCGGAGCATTGGTTTCCATATGCTCTGCCATCTCGGTCGTTGGATTTTAATCCTTCTGACAAAATCTTCGTCGCTGGACAGCCCATACAACTCGTAGTTCCATCTTATCCGCCACTCACCTCTATAGTCCATACTTCAGCACCGTATGTGTTGTTTTCTGCCCTCATAGCTGAGCATATGTAAGCAGTCCTCAATTACCACAAAATTGCGTCTGTCGATGGTGAAGTTTCGACCGAGACATGCGTCGGTGTTGTTGTTTTACCCCCCTTAACAGCCTCTGCCACAAAACTCACAAAAGCGGCATTGACATCTTCCGATTATGTCAATGTCATCGGCATATGTAACTTGTTAATTAATTAATCATCAGCCGTAATCAGACAGACTTTTAAAAGACAGTGCCTCAAGTGTTGACATGGGAGCTCTGCACTTTTCTTTCAAGGACGATCTTAAAGAAATCACATGGCAGCACATCATCATGTCTAAAGCCTTTTTTTGACATCGAGGGTTAAGTTGAGTGCTTTCCAACATTTATGAAGCAGAACGAATTCTCCATAATCGTCCTGAACAAATGCACGAGTTTCGCAGGCATACTAGACATGTCTCTATACAGTTCGTCCCTATAGATGCTGTCATATACAGGCTTAAATTGTTGAAGACATTGCGGGTGTTAATTGGATGTTCTTGGGCTTTTCCCAGCACTTGCCGTTATGTAAATATTTGATCGACTGTGTTCCTTGTCTAAAACCATAGTGATAAGGACCTATCAGGTTGTTGACGATGGGCTTCAGACGTTCACATATTGCGGTAGAGAAGATTTTGTAAACGATTTTAAAGAGACTGATTGCTCTATTATATCTATCTATGCTCTATTGTTCCTTCTCCCAGCATCTTCCTGTTTTGTCTTAGGTCTGGAAACCCGAAGAACTACCTTAGCTATAACGAGGTAATGGTGCGAGTCGATGTTAGCTCCTGGAAAAGTTTCGACATCCATGATGCTTGAAGCGTGTCTAGAGTTGCTTGCAATAGCAATTCGGGTTGACGTTATATGGATTTTGAGGTGTGCAAAACGGGTACTGGCTACCATGACGTTACGCCATGTAGCAAAATCGTTGGGCCTAAATCCGTTATCGAAAGTGTTGTCGTGCAGTCAATTTGACTATCAAAAATATGATAGTCAACTATCAATTTAGCCGATTCCACGCCTGATTTTTAAACACGTTTGTTGGTTCTTCAACGATTTGGGTGAGTTGTTGTGCCGAACTTTTCATCATTATGTTTTGTGACCGTTAAAGAATTGATGTTGATATTCATCGGTGGTTTTACCGATGTCTTTTAAAAACTCTCATTTGCATATGTATATTTAAGGTTTGCATCTTGAAGGGTTTTTAAAAATCTTGGATAGAATTTCGTCGTCTATGTAGACGAAATTTATTCTTCCTATATGTTTCCGCAGAATGTCTGCTAATGCTCGCTGTAAGATTGACGGAGCATCTTTTTATACAAATGGAAGTCTGACGAGTTCATATTTTCCATTATTGACAGAGAAGGCCGTTTTCTCAATGTCATTTTGATTTGGTGAAAACCGCTTTTTAGGTCGAGTACCGAGAAACAATTATTTTGTCCAAGTTTATTTACGACCGGGTAGCCATCGGGTATGTAACTGTTTTAAGTTTCCTTTAGTCGATAACTAGTTGATATTTCTTTTCAACAGATGCATCAACTTTCTGGGGTACGACCCATATTGTGCGTTGTATGGGGACCGTGAAGGTCTAACGATAGCATCTCTTAGAAGTTGGTTTATTTCCTTTTCCACTCCGTCTTTTAAAGACATGGGGTATGGATAAGATCTTGTATAGGCTGGTTCGTCATTTAATGTTCTAATTATACCTTTTACTGTTTTACAGCATACGAATATAAGTTTCTTTCGTAACGACGACGCGACGACGGCTGACAATTGCTTGAGGCCTAAAATTCCTTGGAAGGATTCACTAGTTTGTGGTAAGGTTTGATTGGTAATTGTTTCGGGGTAGAGATGAGGAATTCCTGGTGTCGTTGGCACGCGGAAATTGTTTTTGAGGTTGGGTGGTCTCTTACCAAATGACGGATTGTGAGGTTTTGAACGTATAATTTGATCAATTTCCATTGGCTCTGGTTAAGGTAAGGGTTTTGGTACAGTTGGTCGAAGTGGAACATACTGTCTCAGTTGTACATAGGGATTTTGTTGACGATATTGTGTATCATGTTGGAATCGTTAGGGATACTGGGAGTATTAAGAGAACTTGGAATATTTTGTATATAATTGGGGAATATGCGCAATTTTACGAGTTTGCGCTTCAAGGGTTGGTTTTTTACTAGAGTTATTTGCATATTGTGAGCGGACATTTTGGGCTGCTAATTTCTGGCACATTTACAAAGCTTGAGGCAGGTCTCCTCTTAGGCGTCTTATGAAAGTATCAAGTGCTTTGCCCCTATTAGTTTATATTGCTAAATGCAAAGCATTGATAGAGATGTCCATACTAGAGGTCCTGTTCAAAATCAATGTCAAATGTCGGTAAACAATTTGATAGTATTGTTCAACGCCACTGATATTCTGTGTAAGAGTTGTCTTTTGATACTCTAAGGTACCCAGATCACGTTTATGGGCGTAATGGGTAGTAAGGCAGTTTAAAGGAGTGTTATATGATTCCAAAACGGAATCAGCGTTCGTACCACAGCGGGCACTTTGTCGAGCTAACTAAAATTCCCGGAGAATTGCGCGTCAATTCTCTGTTCTACGCCTTTATAAAAATTGGCAGGGTGATTTATAATAGATTGCATTATGTTTTTGCATTGGTCATTGCAAACTTTTGTGAAAATACTTTTCACGAGCGCTTCCAATTCAGGTGAAGCATTTGCTACCTGTGTTGGTTGATGGTTTTAAAATTAGGAAGTGGAATATTTGGTAGGTTAGAACCTGAGACTTCAGTCATAATGATCTTCTGTTTTTTATTTGAATTTAGAATTTTGGAGGATTACAAAAAAAATCAAATGTTTAAATCAAGTAATTTCTTAGTAATAATTTCACTTTCAGTTTAATTTATAACATTTAGATAGTAATTATGCTTTCAAGTTAATAAGCTACGTTCTCGAAAAATTATAACCATTCGCCTTAAGTTTCTACTAAGCAGTCTAGAAACCAAAATAAATACAAGAGGTAATAATGATAATCCTATTAATCCCTTCCTGAACCACGAGATGTATGTATCAAGAAATCATATTAAAAGGTTAAAATTAAAATCTAAAATATGATTTAAAAGATCTATAGATTTAATTGTAAAAACATGGAAATAGATCGCTCATCGAACATTACATGACATATCATTGAAACAATGAAAGAAGGTAAAACCATTACCAATAAAATACCAATAAATATTAAGTTTGAAATAATAAAAGAAGGAACTATAAACATTCAATATGCTATGATTTTGTCAAAAGACGGTCTTATAACTTCATTTTTGTTAGATGAAAAAGAAAAAGATACTGTTGATAATACATTCGAGAAAATAATATTCCATGTATAAAGAAAAAGCAATTGAGCATTTAAGCTTAAACATGGCATCAAGTAGTTCATCCATTATTTGTATAATTGGAATACATATGTAATATGTATGTCAAAAGACACATTATTTAATGTGCTTTTAATAAAACCTACTAAAATAAAAAATATGAATGAAATACATTTCCAAAAAAATCAATTGTAGTAACAAATTATATAGAATAAAGAAAGAATGTAACAGTTATGATAATATTAATAAATGTAACAGTAATAATACCTACATATATACAAATTTATAAGGCCAAGTGATTGTAACTTCTACCTGAGCGTCGAACTTGTCGAGTTGTAGAAGCTGAGTAAGGTCAATGATTCTCGGGAATTATTTCTCCAGAAGAGTCCTGAAACCAAAGGTCGCTCGCCCCCTCCCCTTCCCAATCCTTTACCCCCACCTCCGTCAGCTCTGTGCTATTATGCTGGCTGACGTCTCCTTATCCCCTGACTGTATGGTATATAACTGTCTGTCAATGCCTAGTTTCCTTCCTGGGACGCTTATGGCTTAATTGCTGTTCGTCTCTCCTTTTCCAAAACATATCCTTCCCTTAAACTTCCCAATTGGGCTGGATCTAAGGTGTTATACGACCCGTGCCGATGATCGGCCAGGCTGAGGGCCCAATTAAAAAACTAGCTCAGTCGCTAACGGAGTATCCGGATACCTGGCGACCTCCGGATTAACTAGCCTTATCTGTATACACGGATCTCTATACAGATGGACCACCCCTTATCCGCTACTCGTGGGATTCTAATGAAACAAACAAAACAAGCAAAACAAAATCAAAAGACCGTACCGGCCAGCAGTACGACGGCAAAGTTGTCTGCTGCTCATCCCTCTTCCACTGGTGCTGACATGGCTGTGGACACTCACAGCCCTATTGTCGCCAGTGGAATATCGGATAATCAGGTAATATTACCTTCTTCCTGTAGTGAGGCAGTTGTGAAGAACGGCTCCTCTACTACCACAGAGAGTACACCTCTCAACTCTTCTACACCGCGAGTAGGAGGTAGTAGGGCTATGGTGCCAGGTCCTTCTACCTCCAAAGCAAATAATCCCCAAGAAGGTCCTGGGGGAGATGGGCGTAAGCTCAGACCCTCCAAGGCCTACTACAGGGACATGCGTAATGCTAAGAGGATTCTCCAGACATTTGGTGAACAACTAGGCGCTGGAGGAAACTCTCAGCATGACGCCAAGATAAAATGGGCCAAGAATTTCCTGGCCAAAAATAATTTGAAGACCAGCCAAGACTCAACGTCGAAGCGACAAAGGTCTATGGAAGGTAGTGTTTCACTACCTAAATGCCCCAAAGTGCTAAACACCAGCACTTCTCTTGACCCTCGCAAGGCAAAAATGTCCTTCAGTGACGTTTTGAAGGACAAAATGGTAGTCGCGATTATCGACAAAAGTGATGTAGATGGCACGATCTCTGCCGAGAACTGGACATTGGCCAAAGGACAGCTGGCCTTCAGTTTTGTCGAGATCATGTCTGACAATCCGGGACCACCGCCCATCACAAAAGATGGCGGTTGGCATCAGGGACACATCAAGTTGATGGTCTGTGATGATCAGAGGTCGTGCGACCTACTGACGCTGGCGGTCAGCCGACTTGGAGAGGTCTGGCCTGGTGCTTGCAGACCAAGAGCTCGCATCACGGTTCCGGCCATATTCAAGGAAGCAGACCACGTATTGAAGGTAATCCGGCTCTCCAATCCAACCCTTCCTACTCACAACAGGAAGGTAGCGAAATTGGAGGATCCAAAGGGACCCTACAAGGGTGCAATTGTAATCATCAATGCAGAGTCCCTTTCTCCTCTGGCGCAATCAAAAGGTGTGATTAGGTTTGTGTTCGATGAAATTACGCTGAGGGTCTATAAAAAAAGATTAGGTCGAGGCACAAACCCTTCCCCCTCCCCCACCCACACAAGCGGAAACTGCTGCTGAGGAACCTGGTGCATCGGTCACACTTCCTTCATTGGAGGACGATGCATCTCAGGTATCCCCAGTAACAGAGGAAGCTCCTAACACCGACCAAGGTTTTTCCGCAATGGAGGCCGAGGTCTACGACAGCGGAGATGAGGACATTCTTTTAGAATCGTCCTCTGATATGGATGACTCCGACATTACTGTGTTGGAGGCTGATCGGGAGTGCAGTAGCAAAAATGCTGCGGTTACTCCAGATTAACCTCCAACACTCCATAAAAGCTTCGGCCTCCCTTCTTCTTCGCCTATCCAGCAGCGATGAAGATATTGTCCTGATTCAAGAACCCTGGATTGTTAAATCCATTGTTCGAGGAATCAGGACTCCCAGATACTGCGTGCTGTATGCATCAGGTGAGGATGAACCCAGATCTTGCATATTAGTAAAACGCAGCCTAAATGTATATTTACTCCCTAATTTCAGCGATCGAGATACCACCGCCGCAAGTCTGGAAACAACCAGAGGAACATTCTGGCTGGCGTCGGCGTATCTTGGCCACGACCATCTTGGCCCTCTCCCGGGAGATACTCTGGAGAGACTGATAACTGAAGCACAAAGGCTCAACATCGGCCTCATCATCGGTAGTGACGCTAACGCCCACCATACAGTATGGGGTAGCACGGATATAAACGACAGAGGTGAGTCTCTTTTCGACTATATTCTTAACACTAACCTACTCGTAAGTAACGTTGGTAATGAGCCAACCTTTATTACTAAAAATCGACAAGAAGTTTTAGATATAACTCTTGTCTCCGACAGTATAGTCTCTACACAGTATAGTACGTACAATCGAATATTCCCTCCATCATAAAGAGTACACCTTAGTTGCCTTCTTAGATATAGAAGGTGCATTTAACAATGTCGACACATCTGCAATTGTACGTGTATTGACATCTCTGAAGGTAGATAAGTCGATCAGCGAATTGATTAATCAAATGCTGATAAGCAGGATTATCAATTCAAAACTGGGCGATTTTACTACACAAAGGGGTGTCAGTAGAGGTACGCCACAAGGTGGTGTCCTAACCCCTCTCCTCTGGAACTTAGTAATAAATGAATTACTAATTACTCTAGAAAGTGAGGATACAGAGTGTTTGCCTATGCGGACGATGTTGCTATTGCGGTAACGGGTAAACATCCCAATATACTAAAAGACCTCTTACAAAACGCTTTAAATAAGCTCACCAGATGGGCTTATCGGTGTGGACTAGGCGTTAACCCACAAAAAACCGACCTTGCCCTCTTCACAAGGAAATACAAAGTCCCACACATTGACCCTCCCCTCATAAACGGTGTACCACTTAAATTCTCTGAACAAGCAAAACACTTGGGTCTCATTTTAGATAAGAAATTAAGTTGGAAACCGAATATTCAAGAGAGAATAAACAAGGCCACAGTAGCCCTGTTCTCCTGTAAAAAGGCCATTGGTAATAAATGGGGCCTACAGCCCCGCATTACACACTGGCTATACATCTCGGTCATAAGACCGATCCTTACTTATGGAGTAGCGGTATGGTGGACGGCGCTAGATACAGCGATAAATCGCGATAAACTCAGCAAAGTCCAACGAACAGCCTGCCTGTGTATGGGAGGAGCACTTCGCTCCACCCCCTCCGCCTCACTAGATGTTCTGTTTAATCTAACACCGCTGGACTTTTTTAAGCAAGCAAACAGCCGCTAACACTGCCATACGGCTTCAAGCCTCCTCTCTGTGGATCAATAATGGAATTGGCCACACCACTATTTTGAACTCGTTCAGAACTATAAACAGTAATATTGACTACACCATACCCCATCCTCAGTTTAATAACTATAGCTTCAAAGTGACTATACCTCCCAGGTCTTCTTGGGAGAATACATCATTTTTGAACGATGGTCCTATAAACTTCTATACAGACGGATCAAAAACGGAGGATGGGGTTGGTGGAGGCGTATACTCAGATAGACTAAACTTAAGTCTCTCCTTTCGTCTACCCGATCATTGTAGCGTGTTCCAAGCTGAAATCCTGGCTATAAAAGAAGTCCTATCCTGGCTTAGAGAAAACGTTATATCAACTAATGATATACGCATCTTCTCGGATAGCCAAGCTGCGTTAAAGTCCCTAGACTCTGTCTCCACAAACTCATTAACAGCCCTAAATTGTCGATCATCTCTTACGGAGATGGCTACACAGTTCAACATTCACCTTCTCTGGGTGCCGGGCCATAGAGACATTCCAGGAAATTGCAAAGCTGACGAACTTGCAAAAAGCGGAACAACTTTACCTCTGCTGGCTCATAATGCTAACATAGGTATCCCTCTAGCTACATGTAAACTTATGCTAAAGCAAGATACCATAGAGAAAACAAACCTCAGGTGGAATAACACCACCACCTGTGTCGCAACAAAACTAATTTGGCCTATTCTTAGCGCCAGGCGCTCAAAACAATTAATCTCTCTGAGTAGATTGCACATTAGCTACGTGCCCTGACTGGGCACTGCTTAATAGGAAGGCATGCTATTCGACTTGGAGCCCCTGCAAATGATTTTTGTAGGAGTTGCATGGACGAAGAAGAAGAGGAGACAATCTCTCATCTTCTGTGCACATGCCCTGCCTTATCACACAAACGTAGAATCCACCTTGGAGACTACTACTTTAACGATACCAGCGATCTAAAAAATTCAGACATTACTTGTCTCCTACGCTTTATTCGAAGCTCCAATTGGTTCAACGAGTTATGCTGATTAACTGATACATGTGGTATCACAATGGACCATACTTTGGTCTAAGTGTGTTGGATGTCCCAACCAGCAGCCACTTTAACCTAACCTAACCTAACCTAAGTGATTGTAAGAATCGTTATTTAAAAGGACCAAAAATAAGTAAATTTTAAGATAACAAAGGTTTGTTAATTATAAATATTTACTTTGTAAATCACTTAAATAGATTAAATTTATTAGAATAAATTCGGTCTTGTTGCTGATTACCGAGAACTGTAATAGACATTTTCTTAAATGAGTATTATGGAGTTAAGCGAAGTTCAGGTAAAAATCTAAGTTAACACCTAGATAGAAATCAAACGCCTTACCGTTAATAAATCGACAAGTCCCGAAAATGGTTAACATTTTAAACCTTAATGTGTCACCAAGGCGGGTGCAACAAGTTTTGAAAGGTGATACAAAAATTGAATAAGTGAAACGCGTCCCGAAACCAAAACTTACATCACATCAAAAATGGAACAGATTGACTTGCCCATACGGTTGCCAACAATTCCGGCATGATAAGCAAACCGAAAAGCAGCATAAAAATGCTCGCAATTCTTAAGGTGGTACGTAGATGGTTTGGGTTGCCATAAGCTGCTGTTACTAGCAAAATACATTCCCAACAATATACGAATGAAATATTTGCTGCGGAATATCTCTCACAAGGATGACGCTGCTATTTATGTTTTAAAAATTACAAAATTACAAAAAAGTTTTTAAATAAGCAAAATATTAACTTATTGTACTGGCCTCCATGCAGTCCTGATTTGAACCCGATTGCAAACGTTTGGACAATTTTTAAACAAATCGTTTTTAAAAATAGACGTTTAGAACGCCTTTTTCAAAACTTTAAGTTTTACTTAAATTACTTTTAAAAATTGGACTAAACATTATTTCGTTCTGAAAAAAAAATAAACCCATATCAAAATAATAAAGTAAAGTCTAATTTTTCATATCTTTGTATTTCCTTATATGTAAGTTTAGTTGTGAAGATACTAAAAGTAAAATTAGTTTGTTAAAATAAAATAATAAATGAAAAAAAATCGTATTTTGTGTTTGTCCTTATCATTATTTCCTTATTGGCTCCTTCACTGGATTCAGTCTATCAAAATTAATAAGAGCAACAAATTGTAAGAAAAATTTATTGACAAATTTAACTTTAAACATTTTGCATGTTTTTTTCCCAAATTTTGAGTTTGAAACTCGTTTTTTAAAAACTATACAACTATATACAAAGATTTTATTTGAGTAGGTCAAGCAAACTTTTAAGTGAAAGAAAAGAACGGTCAATAATAAAGGAAATAAAGCAAAAGCTTAAAAAAAAAAACTAAAACAAAAGTTTAAAATATCCGAGAGAATATTTATTAAAACAAGAAGATTTTTGGAATACGGTACTGTGATCATATTTCTTTAAAAAAAATATTTTTATATTTGTAAAGCATATCAAGTGTAAACTTGTTTGTTTAAATCCATATCATACTGAAAATATCTATTTTCTTAACGCCAAAAAAGCGTATTTTTCCTTTCAATCCACACTTTATATATTGTTATAAATTTTATTCACATTTTGCTATTTGAGAAATATTATTCACAACTACTTGTGTATTTTTTTCACTCACAAAAACTACTGCAGGCATGTGGGTCCTACAATTGATGAATGCAAAAAGAAGGAAAGACAAAGGAAGCCAGTCATACCTTCTCAGCCCGAAGTATGGATTCATTGTCACATTCGTTCGAATTGTCAAACATGCAAACAGTTGCCAAAAGGACCTTCAACGGTTTTCTTTAATTACCTAAACACAACACTACCAAATGCTCTACACAATACCCATCGCTTCGCATGGAGAACCAGGTATAGCTTACCTAGATACAGCAGCATGACCAGTGTTGCAGGCAAAGAACTTTTCATTCATCTTCTCAAAAACGGCATCAAGTTTTCATTATAATGAAACATTTGCAGATGGGTAATCCAATGAACAAGAAGTCTACAGAAGCGAAACAAACATTATTATGAAAAACAGACTAAGACCGATCAAGTTCATCGCATTACCCAAGGCAACAGATAATCGAACTCTAATCGGAGTTGATTTTCTGAACAAAAAAGTACGATATTTAAATCTGGAAGACGATTTTTAGAAATTATTTGGAAAGACTCCTCCTGAGACCACCACAAACCTCTGTGCCTTTGAAAAACGTCATTCAAACAAGTGCGGCCTCTTAAAGTGTGTTCCTCACAAGGTTTAAGACAAAACAAAAATTTACCGAAAAAACCTACCCGACATCAATCTCTAACTCTAACTCACTTGACGCAAAATCAACTTCAAAACCCACGTCTGCTAAGAAACACATAGTGAAGCAAACTATCTCCACACCTAAAGACAATTATTCACCACATTCTATCCCGAGTATTTTCAGTTACTCTTTAAAGAATGAAGTGACACGTTTGTTTCCTGCATTACATCGAAGTGAGGAAGAAGTATGCTTAGTACCTTGGTTCACTGAAATTTTAATGATGCATGTAGAACTACGCGGAAATGAGGGAAGCGAACTCAGCGATATCGGGTTTAAAAAGCTTAATAAGATATTACAAACACAGCTATTCATCTCGTGTGGCATGATGGTTAGTGCGTTGGACTGTCATGCCAGAGGTCTTGAGTTCGATCCTTCTAAAGTTTTGTTCAGGGGTATACTGCCTCTTGCGAGGAATTGAAAAATCCTCCAAGAGTAATTTTTGTCAAATTATCCGTTCGGATTCGGCTTAAATCTGTAGGTCCCCTCCATCCCTGACAATAGTACTCGCACACAGGAATGGTTGAGAGTTGTAAATCTCTAGGCCTTAGTTCTCAACGGACTGTTGCGCCACCCAATTTTTATTTATTTAGCTATTCATCTCAACCGACGAACTAACTTCATTTAAAGAACACAAAATGAATACTCGAGAACAATAACTTTCGCTTTAACTCCATACTTATTGTGACGTGTGAAAAAGGAGAACCTTAGAATTGAGCTTAACAAGATGCTTGAGAGAGACATCACTGAAGAAAAAAATTCACGCTGGGCTGCACATATTGAAATTGTGCCAAAGAAAGACAAAAGTATTCGCATATGTATTTACTACTGGAAGTTGAACAGCTTAACGGTGCCTTACAAATACCCATCACTCGAATAGATGATCTGTTATAATCCACAAAGGAGACGTCCTACAAGTCTACCCTTGATCTCCAAATTGGCTGCTATCAAATTCGAATATTTGAAGATTACATAGAAAAAACGGCATGTTGTGTCACAACTATTCCCAAACGCCAATGTCATCCAATATCATATCATTTATTCAGAACCAGCTCCGTACGCTCAACCAACCGTAAAATAAAATACCAAGCAGGCATAATTTTCATTTCGTTCTTATTATGGACCAATACTTCACTTATGCACGTTACTTTGACTTAAGCCATAATGTTCGCCTCTATTGCAATGAAAACAGAAAATAGTGTAAACAAACAACTGCAATGCAATAGAGTATGTCAAGTGCAATGTGCAACAGAAGTGAATGAGTGAATGAGTGAAGAATTTTGACCATGGTGTGTGGCCGCCTAGTTCTGATGAAAAGTGACATGGTTCTGATGATGTATTATGTTCCCAAAACGTTGATTGTCCAAAATAAAATACTTGATTTTAATTACTTTGTTTCTTTTATTATTATTTGCTTTAAGTTTTAATTTCATGATATTAGTTTTCCAAATAATGTTGATTGTTTCGAGTTGTGACTTGTTGTTTGTGACTCTATTTTTAGACTGACTATGATAGATACAGAAATTTGAAATCAAAGGGCATATTCGAATGCAAAACTAAATTATCTTCTTGGAAGAATATTTTGATGACAAAGAATATTTTGATGACAGAGAATAGGTATTATGCTTTGCATTCAATGCAACAAGATATTTGTTTATCTTAAAGTTTTGATGAAAACAAAGAATAATCTATACGTTGCATTAAATACAACGAGATATGTATATCTAAGTAATTTTATTAAATGAAAGATACTGATATGGGGTGGTTAGGTTCATAACAGATGGTTAGTGAAAACTAATAAATAGAGAAACAAATGGGAAGAAGGGTAGAGTTAATATTTGAAGTTTAAACAGTAAAGGTTGCAGCCTATGCATTGAGACAGCGGGCCTTTTACTGTTAGACTAAATAAAGAAATTTAAAACAAAAAGGAAGCTTGGCAGAAACGTAACATTGGTGTCAGCAGCGGTGGCATAATCTATTATCTCCCAACCAAACACAAGTGCTTTATTTTTTGTTTACTCTTGAGGCGTACTTGGGCTAAACACCAGTAACTATTTTTTATTGTGCAATTGAGTGAAAAAGTCCTATAAAAGTTAGACCTGGCGAATTCCCAAGCGGACGCCTGAGGCAAAAAGTAGACAGTGAAAAAGACCAGGCCGTAATAATCAGCTATGGGCCGTGAAGCCTGCCTGGCAAGTGAAAAAACAACAACACCAACAGCAGCAACTACAACAACACCAACAGCATCAACTACAACAACTCCAACAGCAACAAAGGCCGCACCAACAGCAGCAACTACAAGAACCCCAACAGTATAAGATACACATGTAAACTTGCTTTACCTTCAGTTTTTTTTTTCAAATAAGTAAATAAATAAATTCCCAAAATTTTGACCCGAAATCAGAAATTCAAATTTTAATTTTAAATTTATTCATTTGAACGACTTTCACTTTTTTCTACCTTTACCAATAGTTTTTTTTTTACTCTCTTTCTACCTGAAAAAATAAATACATTTCCTAAATTACGACCCGAAATAAGAAATTTAAAGCTAGTTTTTTTTTAGAATTTATGTTTCCATACGTATATTAAAATAACTAAAATGACAGAATATAAAATGAATCTCAGACATACATCGGAAAATCTTACGAAATGTCTTGCATGCGGAGGTAAACTCTTTAAATCGGTGAAAGCCGATGAGCATACACTGTTCCTCATCATAGTAAAAACAAGACTTAAAGGACCAGCATTTAAATTTATCCAATTCTTAACTGTAGAGAAGTGGAAGACCTTCATTCACTTTTAAAGAAGTTAAATCTAAGTCCTCAAGCCAAAACGAGTTGATTTCAGCTCGGCAAAGAGGAAAGGAGACATTTAAGATATTTGGCGATCGCTTCGGTCAACTTTTAAATGCTCTTAACTCTGCAACATATGCCACTTTCACGGAAGAGTCAGTTAGGAATTTCCATTTCACGGAAAAAGTTAAAACACCATTTCCAGGTTTTAACGGAAAGAATTAATTTAACCTTAGATGGTATACTGAGAAACGACTTCTTCAGTAAGCATAAACGTAAGGTGAACTATAAAAAGAGGATATTAGAAATTAACGTCATGAGTCTGAGCGATGACTGTGGCAGAAAAAATTACCCAAAAAGCTACTCCTCGCGAGGTGGTGCCTGCGGGCTATGATTTGGAATCAAAAGGTGATGAAAAGGCTGAGGTGAACGATTCTGTTCTAAAATCCAATAAAGCCACCATCAACCGAATTCCGATAACCATAACATGGATACTGATTCCAGCAGCAGAGAATCATCGCCACCGTCTTCCAATAAGACTACATCGAAAAATGGTGTAGCATGTAAAATAAACAACAAGACTTCAGAAAACATAAGCCAAAAGAGCGAGGTAACTGAAGCGATAACTTAAAATTACCTTAATACGTTTAAAAGTACCGACAGTATAGAAAGCTATGCCAATTTTAATATAATCCTTTCACCTCGTAGGCAACAAATGATTGAATTTCATTCAAAGGACCCGATAAAACCCTTCAGGACATTGTTATAAGAAATAATCAAATCATTTCCGGAGTATATTTGGGCGAAACAATCGTCCGATCTTAAGATACTAAAATCAAAATTCTAGCTTTGAAATACTTTGGAAACAGAAGAAACAATAAGTATCAACAATATAAATTTAGATTGGGATGAATTAGATCAGGTTGATGATGCAAATCATTTTAAGAACAACAATTTTTCCTAGGGAGACCATCTTACTTATTTGGCCACCATATCGACTCTCAGAAAGTCAAAAGGAGGAAATACATAAGCAGATACAGGAAATGTTAGACAATGACATCGTACGATCGAGCTCGAGTCCTTGGAACTGACCCTTGCTACTCGTACCCAAGAAACCTGGAAACGATGGAAGCAAACGTTGGTGGGTGGTTGTTGATTACAGGAAACTGAATGATTTAACTGTCGGAGATTCCTACCCACTACCCAACACTAGTGATATATTTGACCAACTAGGTAGAGCAAAATGTTTCAGTACTTTGAATTTGGCTAAAGGATTCCACCACATCTTGATGGATGAAAACGATCGATATAAAACCGCATTCGACACCCCATATGGACATTACGAATATATTTGTATGCCATTTGGTTTAAAGAATGCTCCTGCAACCTTTCAACGCCTAATGAACACTGTTCGCACTGGCCTACAAGGTTTCGATTGTTTTGTTTATCTAGAGAATACAGTTTTTTATGGGTACGACCTTAAAGATCATAACTCGAAATAATTAAAAGCTCTCAATCAACTAACCATCAATAACCTGAAATAAACCATAGAAATGTAGTTTCCTAAAAATCGGACTATATACCTCGGACATCTCATTTCTTAAGATGGACTGAAACCAGACCCTGCAAAAATTAAAGCAGTTCAAACTTATCCTACACCAAAGATATACAATCTTTTCTAGGTTTTGTAGGTTATTATAGAAAGTTTATACAAAAATTTCTACGGTAGTAAAATCTCTTACGAAGCTGCTAAGAAAAAACTATGTTTTCAAATCGGATGCCTTCAGCGATGAAGCTTTTAAGATCTAAAAAATAAATTTATAAACCCCCCAGTCTTAGCTCACTCCAATTTCAAAGAAGGATTTATTGTGAGCACAGATGCAAACGATATCGAAATAGGAGCTATTTTGTCACAAGGGCCCATCGGACAAGACAAACCCATATCCTTCGCAAGTAGAACGATCAATGTCTCCGAAGTCAGGTATAATACGACCGAAAAAGAACTACTTGCAATTGTATATGGCATACAAAAATTTCGTCTCTACCTTTATGGCAAACCATTCACTATTTTTACTGACCATAAACCTTTGCAATGGTTATTTTCTCGCACCGATCCTATGTCCAGACTAGCAAGATGGACAATTTTATTATCCGCATACGAATATACCATTTAGCAGAAACCGGGAAAAATCAACTTAAATGCAGATGCTTTAAGGCGAAAGGAGAAAATAATATATTGGTTGTAACACGAGGGCAAAAACAAAGACAAATCGAAGATAATATTCAAGCCAATAAAGCTGCAACATATATTACTGACGCAAGAAACAAATGCAATATTTTCGAAAAATTCGAATCTATCTTTATAAATAAAAATTCCAACTGAATAAAAGTAGAAAAAACCCACCAATCCTCATGAAAATAACAACTACTAGTGTTAGACCATCTGAAAGAGTCCCTCTAGACATAGTTGGACCACTTCCTGTTAGCTACGTTGGAAACAAATATCTACTCACATTCCAGGACGATTTGACAAAATTGTCGCAAGCTTTGCCAATACCAAACTCCGAAGCTTCAACTGTAGCTAGAACACTCGTGGAATTTATAGTATGTCGCCACGGAATCCTCTATCTCTTTTGACTGATCCAGAGAAAAAAATTTTGAGTGACATTTTCACAGAAATGTGCAGTGTAATGAAGATACAAAAGCTTAATACAACGCGCACCATTCTCAGCCAAATGAAGCATTAGAATGAAGCCATAGAACATTAACCGAATACCTTAGACACTATGTTAACCAAGATCCTTTGTCATGGGATACATGCATCCCCTATTCTATGTTTGTATACAATACAACACCACACAGTTGTACTGGATTTTTACCCTATGAACTCCTATACGTATTTCCCGCTAATATTCTAAGCGTTCTGTCCCAAAAGCCCAAGATTTCTTATAACTATGATAACTACGTTAACGAACTTTATGCCAGATAACAATACCAATATGAGGCAGCAAACTCAATTCTCAAAGAAAAAAAGGAAAAATCCTAATAAAGAATCGAACCAGACAGAATAAACTTTCGACTCTGTGGGACGGACCATACGAGGATATAAGAATCCATTCAGTTGAAAATACTGTTGGAAGAGTAGGTAAGAAATCAGGATTAGTTCTCAATTACAATTTACAGCCTTTTAACGAATAACTACACAAATGTAAATACATACACACACCAAAAAAAAAACACTAAATAAAAAAGAAAACAAAAATCAGAAGTTAGTATATAAAATAGAGGAAAGCAACCATTTTCTTTGGCGTTATAGATAACTACTACCATTGTTGATCAGCACAGCTCTCGAAATAAGACAAATCGACCAAAATTCTGGAATCTACTTCGAGGAGATGACAAGGTCGAACTTTTTACAACACAATGGAAGCTTATTGCATATTATGACCTAACATTGTTCAATGGAACTTCTCAGGGGCGTCTTTAGACTTTTGGGGGTCCTGGGCCCAATAGAATTTTGGGGCCAAAAAAGTAGGTATAATATATTTTTTTTTTAATTCTTTAGGTTAAAAAAATCATTTTTAAATTAATTTGTGTTTTTCTTTTAATATTTTTAATTTTTAAAAAGAACTAAAAAAAATAAAACAGATATTTTTTTTATACTTTTATAATTTTTTTTAATTTACCTTCAATAGTTGAAAATTTTTCATTATATTTGATTTTTGATAATTTTTATTGTTTTTTTGGTTGATTTCTAATGGTTTTATATATATTTTTTTGTAATTTAAGTTTATTTCTTTATATTTGTATTGATTTTTTTTTGATATATGTACATATATATGTAAGTTTAAATATACCTATAATAAAATATTATTAAAGGCACACTTTTCTGACTTTGTCAGCTGCAAAATCATGAATTAAGTCATCAAATTCAATTTTCTGCAGTAATTCATTTTTAATTGATAAAATTGACAAGCTGTTTAGTCTATCATGTAGTATTGTGCTTCGAAGTTCATATTTTATCCGGTTCCGCTCTCCACTGCAGTTTGAAACCATCAAAGATAAAGAAATTCTACAGGCAGTTTCTACATTTGGAAATGTGTTCCCAATTTTATCCACTGTAGTTAGACTGTACAATTTTGATATTGTAATAAGATCTTCATTTACATCTTTATTGAATTCTTTTAAATACTGTACGAGGTACAAGCATTCTACCTCAAGTTCTTCTGCATTAACATCTCTATGGTTTTTTAAAAACTGTTCGCAAGAATTCTGCAACTCCACTGAAGTCAAATATTGCAATCGACAAAAAAAGCCAAACAGGCTCAAAATCACCAAGGTTGCAAATTTCAAAATTTTTGTATGACAAAAAAAAATTGCAAGATATAATCTTTGTATATATAATCTATAGTACTCTTATGGAACACGAATTTTTAGTTCATTGACGGCTGACAGGCGGCGCTCGGAGTACTGAAAATTTGTTGTGCAGATTTCAGAAATTAAAACAAAAACGAGTTGAGGAAAAGAGGGTTTTATCATTTTCTCTTGTAAGAAATTTAGAGAGTAAGGGAGGCAAACAAATAATACATTTGCTTATGTTTTTTTTGTGTGTGTCATGGAGATATTCCTATGTATTGAACTATGTAGGTTTTGTGTTTGTTGCATTTGATTTCAAATTTTCAAATTTATAAAATCTAAAATAATTCAAATTTCGTTTCACAATAAATACACTGTTGTCATATTTTGAATATTGTACATAGTTGTGTGGATGTGCATATTTAAAAATTGGCAACAGATTTTTGTTGTTTTTTTTTTTTTTCATTTTTTGGAAATAAACAATACGTTAGGTAGGGAAATTCAATTTTGAGTCAGTTATGTAGGTGTGTAGGGAGGTAGGTACAATTTTTGTTACTCGTAAGTTGGATATGTATTTATGTAGGTACAAATTTGAAAACACTAATTAGATAGTGCTTACAAATTTGTACCTATGCACATGTACATAGGTATAGGTATAGCTTCATTTTTATCATAGGTTATTCGTATTTGGTATTCTATTGTAAGCATAGTTATAAAGTATATTATAGGTACATAGGTATATAGAAAAACTGTAGGTCGACTTTTTCTAAAAATTAATTAATTAAATAAATTAAATTTGAAGACAATAGTTTCAACTGTACTCGAAATATTCGAAGCAAAAAAAAAATACCAATCGTTAGATAATTTTTGTTTTGTTGAAAAAAGGTGTCAATTAGATCTTTTTTTAAACTTTACCTAATGTAAGAAACAATTAGTTTGAAGCCAGTATCCTCATTTTGGCCAAGATATTCGAGTCGAAGTCAATTTAATTTTCCAAAATTTGATCCATGTGTCGAAAACGTTATTCTTATTTGCATTAAGACATTCTGGACCGATAAAAATAACTTATTATTGGAAGTTAATAATTTTAACTAAAATAATAATAAGAATAATAATGCGACCCAAACTGATAACTTTAAATCCCGTCTGTCGATTTGTCTTTCTTAAACCTTTTACAAAATATTCATAACAATATTTTGTGTAAGATAAATAATTTGAAAGCAATATTTTTCTTTGTTCTTCAATGAAATAGTTTGATTTCAAAATCTTTTTTAGGTTAACGAGATTTTTAGTCGAAAGCCAATTGTTATATCAATTTTGCGTTTTAATTTTCACAAAAAAATTGAATGTTGTTTTTTTTTTATAAAAATGTTACTGAATGTCAAAAACAATATAGGTATAAAAATGTATTGCAGTAACCTATCTTCTTCTTAAAATGTATTAACCTAACCTATGACAATCACACTTAGTATGGCCTCATCACATCTCGGCACAATTCAAACATATGTACGTACAAAAAAGTACAGCTCATCCATAAAAATATTTGAGATTTTCTTTCAGCATAAATTTATATTACAGTTCTAAAGCCGATCAAAGTATTTTTTTCAACTTCTTTTCTCTTCAAAGTCCGTAAACTGTTCGGTAACCGGTGCCACGACCCTATTAAATTCTTTAAAAGATATTTGAGTCGAAAATCAATTTTTACCAACTTTTAGATGTTTTTTTAGGTTGTTATATTAAAAAAACTGTCAATTCGATTTTTATCAAAATTATACAGATGTCGAAAACGTTTTTATATTAAATTAATAGATATGAAAAGTTTATTAGGTGTTTCAATTTGCCACTAGTTTGACGAAAGTGTTACTTTTGATGTTTTTGGGACATTTATATTCTTGAAATTCGTGTTTAAATCTTAGTTCTAGAGCTTCCAAAGTAAATTCACTTCAAAAAGTAGATTTCTTTCATTTTTAAGATATTAAAAAAGATTTTGTATTTAATAGGAAATCCATTTTGAAAGAAAAAACACTTTAAGAATGTCTTACAATATTTATTTGCTTCAAATCGCTTTTTGGTAAATATCGTTAAATTACTAAAAAAATCTTTAGATAAAGTCTTTAATTATGCAACTTAACTTAAGAGGTGTGAAATCCATTACGGCAATAGGTACTATAAGTTTTGAACTCAAGGGAATTTCTAAGAAAATGAAAAAAATAGCTTCCAGGGGGGTGTCATCACCCCTAAACAACCCCCCTGGATCCGCCATTGACTTTTATTTGTCTTCTTTTCAAATATACTTACATACCTGTATTGATAGCGTATTCTTTTCATTTCAATAACTAACTAACAAAAAAAAAATCATTGAGCAAAATGTTCTTTGGGCAACCCTGCTTTAAATGTCAAAAAATATAAATAAAATCGAGAAAGCTGCAGCACAAATGGGAGAAAAGATGTTCAAATAAATTGTAAGTAATCTCTAAATTTAATTATTTAAGTGTCACATTTATTAAAAGGTCAAAAAGAATCTGAGACCAAAGCGTTCCTGGATGCTTTGAGTTTGAGAGTGCAATGGTGATTTGCAGAAACACTTTCAAAAGTTGTGGAGCTTCCATTTTTGGTATGTGTTTGTTTTTTTTTTTTTTGCTTCGTAATGTCACTTTTGAAAGAATGAATTTGACACTGCTACCAAACTTTAAATAACAAAAAATATGATGATCCAATGCTGTTTTATTATCATAATCTGATCCGGATCAGATCTTGGTGATAATAAAACGCGGCTAATAATTCCTACTTTCATTTGACCTAATATACATATGCAGATGCATATATACCTAAGAAAAACAAAACATTGTAGGTACCTATTTTCTTTTTGTTTTGAAAATGGGTATTTCAACGTATTTTTGTTGTATTCATTGGCAATCGGCTAACCGGCAACAGTTACAAAATTTAAATTTGAATTGGTATTTGGCTTATTGGTATTTGTCTTTATTATTGCTTTATACATAAATAAATAAAGATTGTACTATCTTTGTATATAGAGTGGAATAGTACAATCATGAAGAGGAACGAACGAAGCGACGTCTGGCCTAACGTCAATGAACTAAATCTGCAAAGTTTGTGCAGAATTTTAATTGAGGAAATTAAGAGACAATTTGACAATACAAAAAGAGAAGAATGAAAACAAAAGTAGCTATGGTTGGAGGAGACAATAAAGAGACATTTTTTTTGTTTATTTATTTATGTATAAAGCAATAATAAAGACAAATACCAATAAGCCAAATACCAATTCAAATTTAAATTTTGTAACTGTTGCCGGTTAGCCGATTGCCAATGAATACAACAAAAATACGTTGAAATACCCATTTTCAAAACAAAAAGAAAATAGGTACCTACAATGTTTTGTTTTTCTTAGGTATATATGCATCTGCATATGTATATTAGGTCAAATGAAAGTAGGAATTATTAGCCGCGTTTTATTATCACCAAGATCTGATCCGGATCAGATCATGATAATAAAACAGCATTGGATCATCATATTTTTTGTTATTTAAAGTTTGGTAGCAGTGTCAAATTTGTTCTTTCAAAAGTGACATTACGAAGCAAAAAAAAAAACAAACACATACCAAAAATGGAAGCTCCACAACTTTTGAAAGTGTTTCTGCAAATCACCATTGCACTCTCAAACTCAAAGCATCCAGGAACGCTTTGGTCTCAGATTCTTTTTGACCTTTTAATAAATGTGACACTTAAATAATTAAATTTAGAGATTACTTACAATTTATTTGAACATCTTTTCTCCCATTTGTGCTGCAGCTTTCTCGATTTTATTTATATTTTTTGACATTTAAAGCAGGGTTGCCCAAAGAACATTTTGCTCAATGATTTTTTTTTTGTTAGTTAGTTATTGAAATGAAAAGAATACGCTATCAATACAGGTATGTAAGTATATTTGAAAAGAAGACAAATAAAAGTCAATGGCGGATCCAGGGGGGTTGTTTAGGGGTGATGACACCCCCCTGGAAGCTATTTTTTTCATTTTCTTAGAAATTCCCTTGAGTTCAAAACTTATAGTACCTATTGCCGTAATGGATTTCACACCTCTTAAGTTAAGTTGCATAATTAAAGACTTTATCTAAAGATTTTTTAGTAATTTGACGATATTTACCAAAAAGCGATTTGAAGCAAATAAATATTGTAAGACATTCTTAAAGTGTTTTTTATTTCAAAATGGATTTCCTATTAAATACAAAATCTTTTAATATCTTAAAAATGAAAGAAATCTACTTTTTGAAGTGAATTTGCTTTGGAAGCTCTAGAACTAAGATTTAAACATACATTTCAAGAATATAAATGTCCCAAAAACATCAAAAGTAACACTTTCGTCAAACTAGTGGCAAATTGAAACACCTAATAAACTCTTCATATCTATTAATTTAATATAAAAACGTTTTCGACATCTGTATAATTTTGATAAAAATCGAATTGACAGTTTTTTTAATATAACAACCTAAAAAAACATCTAAAAGTTGGTAAAAATTGATTTTCGACTCAAATATCTTTTAAAGAATTTAATAGGGTCGGGGCACCGGTTACCGAACAGTTTACGGACTTTGAAAAGAAAAGAAGTTGAAAAAAATACTTTGATCGGCTTTAGAACTGTAATATAAATTTATGCTGAAAGAAAATCTCAAATATTTTTATGGATGAGCTGTACTTTTTTGTACGTACATATGTTTGAATTGTGCCGAGATGTGATGAGGCCATACTAAGTGTGATTGTCATAGGTTAGGTTAATACATTTTAAGAAGAAGATAGGTTACTGCAATACATTTTATACCTATATTGTTTTTGACATTCAGTAACATTTTTATAAAAAAAACAACATTCAATTTTTTTGTGAAAATTAAAACGCAAAATTGGTATAAAAATTGGCTTTCGACTAAAAATCTCGTTAACCTAAAAAAGATTTTGAAATCAAACTATTTCATTGAAGAACAAAGAAAAATATTGCTTTCAAATTATTTATCTTACACAAAATATTGTTATGAATATTTTGTAAAAGGTTTAAGAAAGACAAATCGACAGACGGGATTTAAAGTTATCAGTTTGGGTCGCATTATTCTTATTATTATTTTAGTTAAAATTGTTAACTTTCAATAATAAGTTATTTTTATCGGTCCAGAATGTCTTAATGCAAATAAGAATAACGTTTTCGACACATGGATCAAATTTTGGAAAATTAAATTGACTTCGACTCGAATATCTTGGCCAAAATGAGGATACTGGCTTCAAACTAATTGTTTCTTACATTAGGTAAGGTTTAAAAAAAGATCTAATTGACACCTTTTTTCAACAAAACAAAAATTAACTAACGATTGGTAAGTTTTTTTTTTTGCTTCGAATATTTCGAGGACAGTTGAAACTATTGTCTTCAAATTTAATTTATTTAATTAATTAATTTTTAGAAAAAGTCGACCTACAGTTTTTCTATATACCTATGTACCTATAATATACTTTATAACTATGCTTACAATAGAATACCAAATACGAATAACCTATGATAAAAATGAAGCTATACCTATACCTACATGTGCATAGGTACAAATTTGTAAACACTATCTAATTAGTGTTTTCAAATTTGTACCTACATAAATACATATCCAACTTACGAGTAACAAAAATTGTACCTACCTCCCTACATACCTACATAACTGACTCAAAATTGAATTTCCCTACCTAACGTATTGTTTATTTCCAAAAAATGAAAAAAAAACAACAAAAATCTGTTGCCAGTTTTTAAATATGCACATCCACACAACTATGTAATGGGTGATTTTTTTGAGGTTAGGATTTTCATGCATTAGTATTTGACAGATCACGCGGGATTTCAGACATGGTGTCAAAGAGAAAGATGCTCAGTATGCTTTGACATTTCATCATGAATAGACTTACTAACGAGCAACGCTTGCAAATCATTGAATTTTATTACCAAAATCAGTGTTCGGTTCGAAATGTGTTTCGCGCTTTTTTATCGACAAATTTTGTTCAGCGATGAGGCTCATTTCTGGTTGAATGGCTACGTAAATAAGCAAAATTGCCGCATTTGGAGTGAAGAGCAACCAGAAGCCGTTCAAGAACTGCCCATGCATCCCGAAAAATGCACTGTTTGGTGTGGTTTGTACGCTGGTGGAATCATTGGACCGTATTTTTTCAAAGATGCTGTTTGACGCAACGTTACGGTGAATGGCGATCGCTATCGTTCAATGCTAACAAACTTTTTGTTGCCAAAATTGGAAGAACTGAACTTGGTTGACATGTGGTTTCAACAAGATGGCGCTACATGCCACACAGCTCGCGATTCTATGGCCATTTTGAGGGAAAACTTCGGAGAACAATTCATCTCAAGGAATGGACCGGTAAGTTGGCCACCAAGATCATGCGATTTGACGCCTTTAGACTATTTTTTGTGGGGCTACGTCAAGTCTAAAGTCTACACAAATAAGCCAGCAACTATTCCAGCTTTGGAAGACAACATTTCCGAAGAAATTCGGGCTATTCCGGCGGAAATGCTCGAAAAAGTTACCCAAAATTGGACTTTCCGAATGGGCCACCTAAGACGCAGCCGCGGTCAACATTTAAATGAAATTATCTTCAAAAAGTAAATGTCATGGACCAATCTAACGTTTCAAATAAAGAATCGATGAGATTTTGCAAATTGTATGCGTTTTTTTTAAAAAAAAAGTTCTCAAGCTCTTAAAAAATCACCCGATACAATATTCAAAATATGACAACAGTGTATTTATTGTGAAACGAAATTTGAATTATTTTAGATTTTATAAATTTGAAAATTTGAAATCAAATGCAACAAACACAAAACCTACATAGTTCAATACATAGGAATATCTCCATGACACACACAAAAAAAACATAAGCAAATGTATTATTTGTTTGCCTCCCTTACTCTTTAAATTTCTTACAAGAGAAAATGATAAAACCCTCTTTTCCTCAACTCGTTTTTGTTTTAATTTCTGAAATCTGCACAACAAATTTTCAGTACTCCGAGCGCCGCCTGTCAGCCGTCAATGAACTAAAAATTCGTGTTCCATAAGAGTACTATAGATTATATATACAAAGGTACTATTCCACTCTATATACAAAGATATAATGATGAATTTTAGTTTATACTGTTGCAAAAATTGTATATATGTAAATAAACTTTGACAGGGCAGCGCACAGAGTTGTATACTTTTTAGTAATATTATCATACAAAAAACCATCAATTCGGGAACGTTTTTCTAAGTTTGATAAAATCAACAAAAACAAAACAAAGTACATAATTTAAGCTTTGTTTAATAACATGGGTATATTATGTATGTGTATTAAATAAGCAATAATGAAAACAATACATACAAAATCTTCTACAAGCAAAATACGTAAAAAACATGTCCGGGAACGTTCCCGAAATGACGATTTCAAATAAGCGCGCGCTTTAATTATAAGGCGGTCATCTTAAATGCGATCTAACTTTGTCAATAGGAAAATATTTGAGGTAACTTTGAAATTTCGTGTCGTAGAAAAGAATTTCATCAATAATTAAATGTAATAAATGCGTTCACGGATTGACGGACTATTGATGTACGCTCTACGAATAATGAATAAAAAGGTACTTACTATTTAGATAAAATTTATTTGACGATAAATACTCTGGCAGCCGGCTTTGTTATTGTTCTCTACCTCGACTGACGCTTCACACCGAATGGCTGCGTTCACTTAAAATTATTTTTGATCGATTATCGATATGTTCACTAAAATGACTTGTGCGGCATCGGACAAACTATTTTTGCATTTTTTATAGTTAAAAATAAATAATCTCTTAGTATCCTTTCTAAAACTTGATTTTGTATAAAAAATACGTTGTATTAAGTGATGACCGGGGTTGAATACCTTACATTTTTCAATTATATTTTGGACTTGTTGTTGAAGATTGTAGATTAGGACGCGTTCCCGAAATGATTTTCTATGCGTGTATATTGATTTCATTTAAAATTTAGTTTATTAATAAATTATATTGTTTGATAGACACACAAAACAGGTTAGTTTTAGTATTTTATTAATTTTTTTTTCATAATTAAGTCAAGATTTAAGACATTAAATTGCTAGCGAAGCCAATTCTGCACCTTGGTGATTTTGAGCCAACAATGCATTCATTTCTTGATAGCAATTGGATCGTATTTTTAATTGGAAAGTAATAGTTTCAATAATTGGAAAAAAAGTTGATATTTTAAACTTTTCTTTCCCAATTAGCTGGACGGTAGTGCAGGACCATCAAAATATGTGGCAGGTGAATTTCGTACTATTTTTCGTTGCAATAAGTCTTTATAATAAGCATCCGGATTCTGAATTTGGCACACCCTTCAAATTTATCAAAATTCTCTCTTATATCATTTAAGAAAGAACAAAGCAAATTGGCAGCAACGTCAATCGTTATTGTTTCTTTTTGAAGGCTCTTGCTGGCTTTATGAATTCTTTCTAATATTGTGCCCCAAATTTCTGTTAAAATGAGGAACTCCAGTTTTGACATTTTCTTAGACAGGAGCGCGTCAACTGCATCAGCTCGTGCAGACCATCTTGTTTTAGAAAGGCTTTTAAGAACTCTATGTGAACCTAAACATACATTCATTTTATTCCAGCGATGGGTAGAAGCAGAAAAAAAGTTGTATATTTTTTGAGCCACTTGAAAGAAACTTGTTGCCCCCTGAACACAACCAGCCGCATGAAGGCCTACTAAGTTAAGAAAATGTGCTGCACAAGGTACAAAGGTAGCAAATTCGCACTTCTCCTTTAATCTTGCTTGCAAACCAGAATATTTTCCCGACATATTAGACGCATTATCATAGCTTTGTCCTCTACAATCCTCTATTGAAATATCATGATTTTCCAGAAATGTCAAGATTGTGTCAGCCAAATATTCAGACTTATGCTCTTGAATAGGTATAAATTTTAAGAACCTTTCGTTGGGAACACAATTTTTAACATACCGAATTACAAAAGTCAACTGGTCGATAAGGTCGGGTGTACTGTCAACACTTAGGGAAAAATATTTTGCCGATCTAATTTCACCTAAAATTTTCATTAGGACTGGTTTCCCATTATATCAATGAATTCGTTGCAAATATTAGCTGATAAATAGGAAGTGTATACCTTTCCTGAGTTCCCACATTTTTTTAAATGATCTGCGATGAATGAATCATCATAGGCCAACTTTGTATTTGTTTATGGAGTGAGTTGAAAAGTCAACATGTGTACAGAAATGCAGAGTATAACGAAAGCAGAGTTGTTAAAATAATGTTGACAGCGTGTACAGGTGTATGATTAAAGATTCATTATGCCAGAAGTTTAAGATGATGAGGAGGAGATGGATGTTTGTGTACATATAATATATACATAATACTTGTAAAGCATGTAAATATACTTAGAAATTTTGTACTACTTATCATCATAAAACAGTAAAAAATAATTGCTTCAGAACGATAAAATAAACTGTAAAAAAAACAAAAAATCACTGATAAATTATATATATTAGTTAAACATAGATATACATGTTTAACTAAATACACGCATTTATAACAATAATAATAATGTGAACATATTACCATATTATTAACTATTCTATAAAATAGTAATAAACAAACTAAAAATTCTAGATCTCTCACTTCTTGGCACTTGGTTTAACTCTACACGTTTTTGCGAAAATTCCTAACCTTTTTTTGGCTACGAATTTTGTTTTTTTCAAGAGGGGGAGGATGTTGTGACGTATTCCCAAACGCCAATATCATCCAATATCATAACATTCATTCAGAACAAGCTCCGGTTGTCCAACCAATGAACCATGAAATAAAACACCAACCAAGCATAATTTTCGATGTAATAGGTTTTTCTCAAAACCCACCTCTTTCTATCAATCAACTCCTGCTTTCACCTCCATGTGCAGCAGAAGAAGAGACCCTAGACTGCTATAAAGCAGACATCACCGCGATATTTACTATGGTGACTGCTACCGAGAAAACCAACAGCGCTTATTTGGATGCAACTTTGTCATTGGAGCCAGACTTAGGCAACAAGTCTTGAGCTATAGATGCATCAACGAGTGCCTCATGACCATCCGCATCAAGGCTAAATTCAGCAACATAGTCCTATATGCTCGCAAGCCCCCACATAAGAGAATATGACAACACCAAAGATATGTTCTTCGAGCTCTTAGACAAAACATATGAGCAGTGTCCTAGCTACGATATTAAAACTGTCCTGGGCGATTTTAATGCCAAGCTAGGAAGGAAAGACATCTTTAATGGAATAATCGGGAAAAACAGCCTGCACGACAACACTTCCGACAACGGATTCAGGCTCATAGATTTTGCTGCGGGGCGAAACGCTATGGTAGCCAGTACGCGTTTTCCACACCTCAACATCCACAAAGGAACTTGGAGTTCTCCAGATCAATCTACCGTCAACCAGATTGACCATATTGCGATCGATGCTGGACACGCTTCCAGCATCATGGATGTCCGAACTATCCGAGGAGCTAACATCTACTCGGACCACTACCTCGTTGTAGCCAAGGTAGCACTTCCGGTTTCCAGATCCAAGGCAAAACAGGGAGATGCTGGGAGAAGATACAACGGCTACAATCGCAAGAGATCGCCAAATCCTTCTCCGACCGAGTAATAAGTAACCTTTCTCGAAGTTCTCTGCCGCTCTATGAGCAGAAAAGGCGAGATGAAAACTGACTTCTCAGAAGGAAAAAAGAGAGCAGTCAATGCTGAGGATATGGAAGGAACACATCTGCAGATTGTATAACGGCGACGACGAACCGAACTCCGCTGTCAGGCAGGATGATCCATTCAACATAGGCGACGAAAGCCAACAATCCCGTCTTTCCGACTTAGACGAACTAAGGATTGCCATATCTAAGCTGAATTCTAACAAAGCTTCTGGAGCAGATGGCTTGAATGCCGAGCTCTTCAAAACAGCAGGAGATAATTTGGTTAGGAGCATGCACCTACTTATCTGTAATCTGTGCATCAGTCTACTTAACATCGCTTACAAAATCTTCTCTTCTGTAATATGTGAACGTCTAAAGACCATCGCCAACAACCTTATAGGTATGGTTTTAGACCAGGAAAGTCCACAGTCGATCAAATATTCACATTGACGCAAATCATGGAAACAACTCAAGAACATCAAATCGACATCCACCATGTTTTCATCGATTTCAAGGCCGCATATGACAGTATCTACAGGGACAAGCTGTTTAGAGCCCTGTCTAGTTTTGGCATCCCTACCAAACTCGTCCGTTTGTGCAGGATGACCATGGAGAATTCTCGCTGCTCCATAAAAAAAGGCTTTAGACAAGGTGATGTGCTGTCATGCGATTTTTTTAACATCGTACTTGAAAGAATAGTGAATAGCTCCCATCAGCCCTAGAGACACTATCTTTCAAAAGTCTGTCCAATTACTAGCATATGCTGATGACATTGACTTAATCGGAAAAACTCAGCGTGATGTCAATGGGGCTTTTGTGAGCATTGAGGCAGAGACGGCAAAAATGGGTTTAACGGTTAATGAGGGCTAAACAAAGTACATGCTGTCGTCAATAAAGGACTTATAACACCGACGTCTCTGTCAAAACGTCACTATTGACAGACGTAACTTTGAGGTAGGGACTTCGTCTACCTTGGTTCCGCTATGAACGGAGAAAACAACACCAGCCCTGAGATCAAACGAAGAATTACTCTTGATAACCAAGGTTTCTTTGGGCTAAGAAAGCAATTGAGTAGCGAAGCCCTCTCTGGAGCTACCAAAGTGTCGCTATATAAGACGCTTATCATCCCCGTCCTGCTATACGGTGCAGAAGCATGGACTATCACAAAAGCGCATGAAAGCACCTTGGGTCGTTTCAAGAGAAAAGTTCTTCGCGTGATCTACGGTCCCGTATGCATAGAAGAAGAGGAGAGGAGAAGCTGGAACGACAAGCTGTACGGGCTGTACAGCGACGTAGACTTAGCCAGAAGGGCAAAAGTCCAACGACTAAGATGGCTGGTCACGTAGAGCGCGTGGAAACCTTTGCTCCGACCCGGAAAGTCTTCGAATCTATACCCACAGGACAGCGTAGTAGAGGAAGACCGCGGATCAGGTGGCGCGTACAAGTGTAAAGTGATCTCACCCAACTTGGAGCGCGAAACTGGAGAGATCTAGCTAGGGACCGAGCTAGATGGAGAAGTTTGTTGCGTGAGACCGTAGTTCACACAGGACAGTTTTTAATATTTAAATACCAGAAGTGAAAATAAGGGAACTCTTTTGTCTTCTCATTTTACTTGATGAGTGATACCGTACAATAAAAAATGCCACCGAAAATATGATTGATGTGTCCTTAGCCGTTGTTTTGTTCTACACGTAATTGAAATATGTAGATCTTTCCAATTAACTAAGATATATAAAGATATTTTTTGTTTTTTTTATACCTAGCATCGTTTGTATGGTTGGACCATATTTTATTATTTTAAGTCTTACATTACTTTGTAAACTACATGAGGCACAATTAACTTAGACATATATTACTTACTTGCAAGGTTTTCGTATCCAAAACCTTTATAATTCCTTGAATAGAACACCATAACTTCATATAAACGTTCAAAAATTTAGTCACTGGACTTGAAACCGTTCCAATCGAAAAACAGAGAGGTGATGTTGTATTCCAACGAACTACGTAATCAAAAGAAAACAATTTCAGGATAAGTAAGTCATAGATAAGTTCCTATTTTCTTACCATTATCCCTACGATAGACACATAAGTCACCGTTTGCTAGTGAAACAAATATTCTGTTTTCAAGATGCCTGATAATTAACAATTTTAGGTTACGATATTAAAGAAGGCCATAATACTAATAGTCTGAGAAAAATAGGGTCAAAGGTACAAATAATTAATTCATGAAATTGTAAGCAACACGTCGAAAGTCCTCCAAAATCCCTGTATTGTAAAAAAAATTAGTGGCGCAACAGTCCGTTGAGAACTAGGGCTTAGTGACTTGCAACTCTCAAACATTCATGTGTGCGAGTAATGTTTTCAGGGATGGAGGGGGCCTACAGTTTAGAGCCGAGTCCGAACGGCTAATTTGAGAAAGCACTTTTCGTGACAAGAATTACTCTTGGGGAATTTCCTCTTAAGAGTCGGTACACGTGCACAGTCAGGGATTAAACCCAAGACCTCTGGCATGACAATCCTACACACTAACCATCACCCCTATTGGCTTTCTGCAAAATTGGATTTTAAGGAAAGGGGGTTGATGGGGGTAGGTGAAGCTAAAACAAACTGAAATATTCACAAACACAATCAAATGAATTAATTATTTGGAGGTTCCGGTTTTTTTTTCTAGAATTTCCAGTCCATAATGGTAAGCTTACAGGATTGCATAAACAGCTGATGCGTGTTGTATCTTTATTTTGTTTTTCTTTATTCTAATGCTTTCAGTGCAGTTATAGATGTGTACATAACCGTCTTCAGTACCAAGCCACATAGTTGATTGATTGCTGTCAATTTCATCGGAATAGGATACCTAGAATATGAAAAATTTCTCGTAAAACATAAATTAAAATTGTATGTTTAATAAAAAATGTTACACTTACATTTTTGTGTAAGTGTACAGGGATTTTAAATCGAATTATTGCATTTGATGCAGTAATTGGTCTACCTATCCCTTCTCCTTCCAAATATTTTTCTTGCTCAGATTCATCACTAGAACTATTGAAATCTAATTTTAAATCAGTGATTGCATTCAAAGTAGATGTTTGTTTTTGTTTTTCAGAGTTTTTAAGTGAGCTGGTCTCTTTGTCTTCACTCGAACATATATCCTCGTTTGATGAAGTAGAAAAGTTGTTTGTTTTACTGCAAGAACTTAATATAGTAGTGCAAGAACTTAAACAAGTCGTTTAAATGTTACCTATCGTTAATCGCAGGAGCCGATGTCAAGCATAAAATTCTTGCGTTGCAAACTCCATTACAGCTAGTAACATTAGGTTCCGGGAATAGGCTCATAATACAAACTTGTCCAACATATCCATCACTGTTACATACCCAGACTTCTTTTGGTTCACTCAAAGTTGGTTCTGCACATGTAAACTGTAAACCAGCCCTTGTCTTAACGATAGGAATTGAGGTAACAAATTCCGGAACGGGATGCTGTTCTGAAGTTAAGGCTAAAAATATATACGTAATTGCAAAATAATCTCAAATAACAACTTCAGTAAACCTAGTTTTTGCTTAGCTTCATTGAATGCCTCTTCCCATTGAAAACGTTTTTCTGCATTGGTAAACATTATTTCTAATTGCTCTCTTCCATTTCTAAATTGAAAAACAAAATATAATCAAAATTAAAGATCATAACATTAAAAAAAAGAACAAAATTCAGTACGATAAGCTCTTTTTAAATCTTTTATGCATTATAAAGGTGTATAAATTTCACCTACCCATTTGAACAGTCTTGTTTATTTATTTATTTATTTATTTATCAAAAAATAACTTACAAAAACAAATTTATAAAATTATTTATATTGAAGACATCCGGGCGACAAGACCATAGATGTCGTAGGTATTTAATTTTTTTTTTTTTTTTAAGTAAAAATATTAATAATTTATGAAAGAATTAACATCGAAAAAAAATATGATGTAATGTTGTTATTTATTTACAAAAAAAAAATTAACTAATATTAAAGTTCAAATATCTTTAAATTTGTTGTGTAGGGTTGTTATTGATTTTATGTGTTGATAAGTATTAATGTCAGATGGGTTTAGTATTTCGCCCATCTGTTTCTGCTTGTCTTGCAATGAGTTGGTATTTTTGATTAGGCGAGGACATTCTGCAAAAATATGCCAAATTGAGAGAACTTCTTTACAATTTTCGCACTCTGGGGGATCGTTTGTGAAGAAATGGCGACTCGTAAAGTTTTTCCAACTCTGATCCGAAATAGTGAAATACATTCTTCTCTGGTTAGGTTTTTGTTGTATGGAGTTCTGAGGTGTGTTGAGAGGTGTTTTCGAAGAAAGTTTTCCTCTTTTAGCCAAGAGCTCTTGAGTTCTTCTTGCTCATTAGCCTTGAACATTTTACGGATAAGCTGAGATATAGGTGGCAGTTCTTTTAAATATGGATGGTTAGTGGCTTCTTTTGCTGCAGTATCTGCTAGCTCATTTCTTCTTATACCAGCGTGGCCTGGTATCCAAGCTAGGGTTATGTTGGTTTTGTCATAGAGGATGCTTCTCATGTAATTAAGAGTGGAGCAGTTATTAGTTGCACTTTTGATTCCGGAAAGGATACTTAAGCTGTCAGTGAGTATCAATGTCCTTTCTGCCCAGGTTTTTGCCACGGACAGTGCTTTCATTATTGCTGTTAGTTCTGCTAGATAGCTGCCAGCCGCGTCTGGAAGGAGACCTTGAAAAGTAATGATTTCTTCGTGGTTCGCTTTGAGCTCGATGACTGCGTATGTTGAGGTTTTATCACTATAGGATCCATCTGTGTACAAAATTCTCACTGGTTTGATGTTTTCGATCAGCTCACGGTGAAGCATAAGGAAGTGTTCATTTGGAGTGTTTTCTTTCTTGTGACTAGAGAGGCTGGTGTCGATTGGCAGTAAGTGTCTTTTCCATGGAGGGGGGGACGAATAGTTGAGCTTCAAAGACGTTTCTAAAGGCATACTTCCATGAGCTGAAACAAGGCTTAATATTTTGCTAAGGGAAGATATTGAATTCTTCCTGTTTTGTTTTGGTCTGTGTTGAACTTCTTGTGAAGCAGAATAAAGAGGGTGATTTATGTCTGTAAGTGCTTTACTTATTAAATTAATTGCTCTTTTTTGTCCTAGCCTATTAATTGTTTAATAGCCAGCTTCTATTCTGAGAGCTTCAATTGGAGTTGTTTTAAGTGCTCCTGTAGCAGTTCGGTAGCACTCATTTATGGCTATATCGATGCTTTCCAGGTTCTTTTTAGTTGTCCACATAAAAAGAGTGAGTCCATGCTGGAGCGTTCCTTCAACTAAGGCTTTGGCTATTTTTAGGGTCGTTTCTAGATGTGGACCTTTCCGGCGGGAACATATCATTCTCAGAGCATTGTTTCGTTTCTTAAGTTGGTTGATGGTGTTTTTTATATGGAGATCCCATTTCAGATTACTATTGAAAGTAACACCTAGGACTCTGAGTTCTTTTTTGATGTTGACTGTGGAGTTACGAATCGTAAGAGGAGTAATTGAACATTTTTTTTCCGACAAAGGTGAAGCGCTTCTGTTTTGCTAGGTGGAACTTTCGCACCGGTTTCCTGTGTCCAAGCATAGATTATAGAATCTGCAGATTTCAAAATTTCATTTACATTTGATGGATCACCAGAGGCTACCATGAAGATATTATCTACATATAGACCGACACAATCTAGACCGTGTTTTGGTATTGTAAGCTCTCTAAGATACACAGACAAAGGAGATCCTTGTGGAGTTCCGTTTTCCAGTTTTATCTTTTTTGAAGTAAAGCCGTTGACATCAACACAAAAAGTTCTTCCGGATAAAAATGATATTATAACCTTTAACATTTGCTTAGGGACTCCCCATTTGTGTAATTGTTCGATGATAGGAAATGTGGTAACGCGGTCAAAAGCTTTCTCGAGGTCAGATGACATGACTACGCTGTGCTTACAAGATGAGAGGTTATCTGATAGTTTATGTTCCATTAGGTGGATTAAGGATTGAACTCCTCTGTTCGGTCTAAAAGCATGTTGTTCATTACTTACAGTTTCTTCCATAAACCAGCCTATTCTACGTGCAGTAATTTTTTCAAAAATTTTTGAGAGAACAGGGAGAAGAGATATCGGTCGATACCCTTCTATGTGGTGATAATTATGGGAGCTCTTGGGAATCGGCTTGAGTATAGCTTTCTTCCAATCGTGAGGAAAGATACCAGTCCGAAGAATGTTGCTATATAACGCGCAGATTCGGTTTTTGAGGTTATCGGTTTTATTTTCACTATAGCTAGCCCATGTTTTTGAGAACGTATTGGCTATTTTTTCTGGATCGTTTTCTAATGAGCCATCTAGAAAAATATATGGAAAGTTTTGAACTGAATTGGATGATCGCAAAGATTTTATTCTATTCCATAGTGTTTTTGAGTCTAAAGCCATGGTGTTCACGAAGTTTTCCCACGATGATCTTTTTGCTTTAATAGATTCAAATTTAACTTTGGCACAAGCGTTCCTATATGCTATACAATTAACGGATGTGGGGTATCTACGCGCGTTTTTCCAGGCTACATTTTTTGTTTTAACTAAAGTCTGAATTAATGAATTAAACCATACTGGATTTTTTTTAGGAGTGTCTTGTTTTTGTCTAGTTGTTGGCATTGATTTCGAGGCTGCACTTCTTAAGATTTTTTTGATTTTGGCTGCTTCTTGGTTGGTGTTGTTGGATGTAGGGTTAGTTGCGCATAGAGAATGTGTTGATGAGACAAAAAGGTTCCAGTTAGCCTGACTTTCTTTGAATCTTACAGATCGTTTATTCAACAGTTTTCTTTCTTGGGTACGTATCATTATTGGAATATGGTCTCTATTTTCCGCATAAGGAAGTACATCCCATTGAAGAAGTGGAGCTAAATCTTCAGATGCAAATGTTACATCAACAGCAGAGAAGGTGTTTCTTGTATTAAATAGAGTAGGTGAACCATCGTTTAAATTAACCAGGCCTTTATCATTAGCAAAATTTTCAAAAAGAGTACCTAACCTGTTAGTTATGTTAAAGCCCCAAATTGTGTTTTTGGCATTTAAATCTCCTAAGATCAAATGATGATTGTTTTTATCACTTCGGATGTCATCAAGAATTTCACTTGTAATGTAAACATCGTGCTCTCTATAAATATTTGTTAGCTTAATTCGTATTTTTGCCGGAATTTCTATTGAATGGTAGAGAAGATTTGTAGATGAAATGGTGTGGGAGGTGACAGGTATACTAGTTTTAACTAAGAACCCTACGCCTGATTTCGAGTAGTCATAGCCTTTATTATGATGAAATGGTTTATAGTTTTTAATTTTAAACATGTATGAATTTGATGCAATGAAGTGTGTTTCCTGTAGTGCTATGATGTGTGGATTGTATTTTGCGATTAATCGTTCTAGAGTATGTTTGTTATTAGTATAGCCTTGGATGTTTCATTGGAGGATAATGAAATCATTATCCAGCAGAGTCATTATTGTTTTTTAAAGTTTTTAGTTGAGTGAGTATAGTTTTTTGAGTTGGTTTGGTTGGTGAGTGAGAGTGAGTTGTATGTATTTTCTTTTGCAGAAGTAGAGTTAGTATGCGAGTTATCGGAGTCAGAAATATCACACATTTCTGTGTCAGATAGCGATGACAGTTGTGTTTCTTCTGTAGGAGTATTGTGTGTGTAATTTTCGGATTGTGTAGGAATGGGAGTGATGAGAGATTTGTCAACTGAGCTCAGCTCAGCTCTTTCATAAGAGAGTGATGCTGCAGGTTTGAGGATTGAGTTGTGGCCTTGTGGGTTCATTGTTGTTTTCGGTTTCGATGAAAGAGAGCTTAGATTGTGTTAGATTTCGGTCGTGATTTAAATCGAGAGTGGTTTTGATTGTATTTGGTGGTGATGTTATTGAAGTAGGAGCGGGATTTGAAGATTGGAGAATGTTTGAGAGAGTTTTCTCATTTTCAATTCTCTTTTTTATTATCTCTGCCATTGAAGGCTTCGAACTATTTCTTTTTTAGGTTGTGGTAGCTGATGAAGATTAGGATTATCATTATAAATTTGCCAAGTGTCGCGAACTGTGCAACGACGATCCGCTTTGATTTTGTTGACGGACTTGTACCTGAGGAAGGCAGGGCAGGATGGATCATATGAAGTGTGATTTTCGTCGTTGCAATTAATGCAGAAAATACGAACACATTTGTCATGAGGTGGAGGGAGACAGCAATCTTTGCAAATCACCGAATTTGTGCATCGGTTTTTGGTGTGGCCAAGCTTTTGACAACTGACACAACGCATTGGATTTTGTATATATTCCTCGACCTTGCAGTTCAACCAACCTATTTTAACTTCATTTGGACGGCGAATTTGATCGAAAGTGAGGATAGCTGCTCCGGTTGCAACTAATAAATCATTTTCTTTTTTCATCATTTTTCGGACCTCGATAACCTTGAATTTTTTTAGTTCTTCGAGTAATTCCTCTTCGGTTATATTGGGGTTATACGGGGATTGAGTCGATAAGTTTACATTTAATGAATTTATCAGCTGTTGCAACATTAAGTACTTTTAGTAGCAAGTCACCTGACCTCATTGACTTAACTTCCAATATGTCTTTGGAAATGTGCTCTAATCCGCGATTGATTCGAATAGGAATGTAGGTAGATAATTTACGCAATTGATCGCCTTCTTTTTCTTAACCAGTGATGACGATGTATCGAGGCACATTATCATCGTTTTGGATTACCGGTAGATTAGGGAAATCATCACCATTATATTTTCTTTTGTGTTTTTTATTCCGGTTTAAAATTACCTCTGATTCGAGGATTTTAAACCGGTTATGATTGGGGGGATCCGTCCCCCCGTCCATAATAAAAATGTATGTGTGAGATTTATTGAATATTTGCTTTTCTTAAAAATTTATAATTCACTCACCGCAGATGGTAATAAATTGAGTGGAAAAAATAGTTAAGAGTCTTTAAGAGTAAATACAGCTCACACAGTATAAACTCACGTCTGTTCACGGGGCGTTTGCCAGCTAAGGACTAGTCTTGTTTAATAAAACTCTGTTCAGTTTGAATATGCAGTACAGGCCTTATGGCACAGCTTTTTTAAAATATATTAATTCGTTGGTGGAGATTATAATACCAGGATATGATTATTTGTGATAATACCTTTTCTTTGATTTTTGCTTAAGAGCTTTCAAAGATTTCGTAATACTTTCGGGAGTATATATTTATTTTAAGTTAAAAAAAACCTATACATGTTTCTGTTAAAAAATTCTCAAGAAACAGTTGGTAGTCCTACCGACATTTTTGAGAGAATTATGCCGATGCATAATGGTCACTACGACAACCCTGTGAGAGTTTTTAAATGGAGATTGTTTATTGAACTCCATAATAGTATCGAGACATCTGTGTGCTTGTGAACGTACATACGTTCGTTATGTCAGAATCATTGTAGATATCGACTTCAGATCAAATGTTTTACAGATAATAACGTCAAGAAATGACTTTTGAAAAAATTAATTGGTTTTTTTACTATAACAATTTAAAATATAGTGCACGATTGGGTCGCAGCAACTTGCTCCTACATCCATCTATAAAAAAAAGTTCGTCTTCACAAATTTAAATGGCATTAATTAATTAATTTTTTTTTTCGAAAATCGTTTGGGCTGTTTTGTTTTAAATTAATTTGTTATGTATATAAAACTTTTCAATTTTAGTTAAAAAATATTTTTGGTATGCACTTATAAAGAACTTATTAAAATTCGTTTTAAAATGATGCCTCATTTTCCAGAAACTGAAAAAAGCCAAGTTAAGAAATTTTTTTAGAGACAATTTAATACAAATCTATTATTTAGTTTGAAAGCAAAGTTGAATTTTCGAATTTTGGCCCAACACTTTTTATGGGGACTACGCTAATCTGCTTTAGCCCTTAATTTTCAAGTTTCAACTCAATCGACCCCATGGTTTGGCCTGTAGGGGCGAGGGCAGACGAACGAAATCGGGGGACCTTAAAAATAAAAAAAAACGGATAACACTAATCTGCTCTGCTTTAGCCCTTAATTTTGAAGTTTAAACTCAATAGACTCAATGGTTTGGCCTGTAGGAGCGAGGACAGACGGACGAAATTGGGGGACACACTTTTTCGACTTTTCTACCATCTTAATGTTATTTTTGAATAAAATTTCGATTTGAATTTTTTTTATGAATACAATACTTGCCATGTACGTACATAGTTAATATTATGTCACAAGATTCGAACTTATCTTTCGCGGTGCGGTAGCTCATTTTTCCGTTCCGTTCTGTTTGTTTAATTGGATTTGTAAAAATTATTTTTTATGAAATAAAATTAATAAAATACGGAAATACATCCTAAATCTCGATATTTAAAAAGAAGAAAAATATTGCAACAATTTTGACGCCCAAAGTGTCACTGGAAGAAGTCTGTGCTAAATGCATCGCATTTGCATAGTGGTATATTTTTTGATTTGTGTTTGTTCCGTATTAGTATACAAATAAATAACTCGTCCCTTTTTTTCTTTGTTAGACTCTTTTGATATTAAAGTGTTTTTATTCCTAGGTTCAATATGGTGAACAAATATTTATAAATAAATAAATTGGGTGGCGCAACAGTCAGTTGAGAACTAGGGCCTAGTGACTTACAACTCTCAACCATTCCTGTGTGTGAGTACTATTGTCAGGGATGGAGGGGACCTACAGTTTTAAGCCGAATCCGAACGGATAATTTGAGAAAGCACTTTTCATGACAAGAATTACTCTTGGAGAATTTGTCAATTCCTCGCAAGAGGCAGCACCCGTAAAAATATTTGGATGGTATAGGCAGGGATCGAACCCAAAACCTCTGGCATGACAGTCCAACGCACTAACCATTATGCTACGGGTACTAGTGAAACAATATTATAAGGGAATTGTCGGGAAGATAAAGCGATTGGAGACAGTGGCTACACAGGCTACCCATTTTTTC